>OMLB01012865.1:10540-60409 GCA_900302555.1 Myripristis jacobus
TCAAGGTGTAAAATGGAAGAAGAGGGTTAGAGAGGGAAAATGTAAATGTAAGAGGAGGAAGCAAACTGAGAGAAAAGGAGTGTGTAGATTACCAGGCCTCTGCGTGTGTGTGTGTGTCTCCCTGCCTCGACACTCCCCACACCCCTCTCTCTCTCGCTCTCACTCTCTCTCGCTCTGTGTGTGGGTGTGTGTGTGTCTGTGTGTGTAGTTGTGTGTGTGTGGTTGTGTGTGTGTGTGTGTGTGTGTGTGTGTGTGTGTGTGTGTTGGTTTATTATTCCAGACAGTTTTGAACGTTAGTTTTGTGCTGTTCTTTTCAGAGCAGTGAACACACTAAAATACTAAATAATTGATAAATTGTGCAAAATGAAATACTCAGTAATGAGACAGACACAAAGACATCATTCTTTTCCCAAACCCACTGGTTTGTAAGACAGGTTTCTGCAGCTGAAACTGCAGGTGAGCTGGATGGAGGCGTTCAAAAGGCAATTCCTTCAATCCAGGTTATAGATAAACCCATATTATCGGGGAGTGAAGGATTAACACAGCGCAATCAAACCTTCTAGTGGCTATACTTCACCTCAGCCCTTTTTTCCAACCTTGTGCTGTCACACAGATCACTTCTGACCACAAATTCCCCACTATGGAGCCACTTACATCTTCCTTAGCTGTTTATTAGTCTTGATGGATCACTGGACACGGGGCATCAACTCCAACAGCACCCAAAGCATGACTTTTTCAACATATTAACACATGTAATGAGACACACTGGCAAAAACTGTCAGCATTACCCAGAGCCATGCCTTTCTCCTATAGTCCTGCTGCTTCCCTGACTGCTGCTTTAGCACGTCATAGTCCACTCTATACCAGGCTTCAGCTACCTGTCTAAGTAACAGCGAAATAAACAGCGAGTGCAGTAAAGTCACAATAAACTGAAAATTAAATGTCTCATTACAGAATAGTGTCATAGTCATGATTAGATTCTGCTGCTTTTTATCATTCTGAGCCTCCCTCAATTCAAGTTAATGTATTAAAGCCCTGGCATGTGCCTCCTTGACCTTAGATTATTTGAACGCAAGAATGACTCATGGTGCATGTTGCTCTTGAATGTGTGCGTGGGTGCACATACAGGCACGTTTGAGTTCGTGGTGTGGTAGCTATTTCCTCAGTTGGATTTGGCTAATAAAGATGGACACATACAGTAAGCCCATTGATAGCAGTCAGTTCAAAGAGCCCCTCTTAAAAGCTACGTCCTCTTGCTCGTTATCTTCTTTGCTGCTTTAAAAAAAATAAAAAATCTCAAGTTGTTTCAGGCACAGCGGGGTGTTTTTTTCTGGGACATGTGTGATTACCACTGACTTTAACGTTATTAAAAAGGAGAGAAAGAGTGGGCTGAGGTGTTCATCAGCCAGACATGTTACAACAGGGTCCAGTGAGTGCTGGTTAAAGAGTCAGAGTCTACCCTTTCACCTAATTGTGCACCTATTAGTGCATTTGAGAGGGGTGGGATATACTTACAATCGACCAGTTTACATGTGCAATACTTCACCCCTTCAACCGCCGTTACTCATAATTATTTTTGGATGACAGACAGGCAAAGTCATAAGAAATCGATACAGCAAAACGGCAGGACAAACCAGAGTTCAAACCCCAAACTGAAAGATTTATTTAGTGCTGTGTATACATGAGAGCTCATCTAGTCAGCAATGATTTATGGAAAACAGGGGTAGATCAAGTGTCAGGACTCTGTTCTTCACTCAAAATATTCATAGACAAAGATGAGGCACACTGCTTAGATACTTGAGATGCTGTGGATCTGCTGGTCTTTACTGCTGGTAAGGCTGCCCTCCACTGAGCATATTCAGTACTGCAGTGTGAGAAGACATACTTGAGTCATTTGCGTTCATTCACAGATCGTGTGTGATACATAAAGTTTTCATTGAGCATAAAATTACATCATGTTTTGTAGAGTAATTAACTTGTGCATTATAACTAATTAACTGTTTAGACAAGCTGAACATACAGCGTATTACATGGAGATGTTTTCCTCTCATAATAAAATACATAGTGTCTCAAATAACTTCAGAAATTGAATTCACAATGTCATTAACCAAATACCATAACATTTTAAAATATCAGAGTCAAATTGCGACTTAAACAACACTCAAATGCCTCTTGCCACACATTCAGCCGTTTACACTTCCCTTTGCAAAACTGGACTTTCTTGATATCATTGATTTTTGACTTTTAACAGCAACACAAATTGTATTGCATTTTTGGGCATATATTGACTTGGCTGAGCATGCCTACAGCACTGAGTACAGAGTGGGTGATCGCACCACCCTAGTGATCCAACCAATCAAACTATTTCAGTGGGTGGCAACAGTCAAACATAATATTTGTCATGTATGTTTGTCCATGGTGGGGGAGGTTTCACTTGAATAAACAATAGAATATTTCAGTTATTAGAAAACATAACTGACTTGGAGGTACAGCCCGGGTCATACACAAACACTCGCTCTGGTCTTCCAGTTCTGGTTCCTGTTTGTCTGTTTGTACGTTCCTTGTGTTCCTGTCCATGTCCTCTTGTCCTGCCTTCCGTCTCTGCCTGCGCCTCATGTCCAATGAGATGAAACCTGTCTGTCTGTGAGCAGGATAACTCAGAAAGTGCTGCACTGATTTGCATTGAATGTGGAGGGATTAAGGTTGGTCACGGGCCTGTGAAAGAAGTTAAGAACTTTTTAGGCCAAACGACCTGGAGGGGGTGTGGTAATGGGTCGGACTGAGCACAAACAGGGCCCTAGTTTCCAAACACATCCATGTCACATCATGAGACCTGGTGAGGAGGTTGGTCTCGGGTCAAGGTGGCGCTGACCAACTTTCCATGCTCATTCGCCAAAAGGGGCGTGCGCCACAACCATAGCCTTGCAGAGAGGTGGCGTGGCTTAGCACACACTGGAGCTTCCAACTCCGACTCAGGTTTACTGAATGCTTTCTTGTTTCCTCATCAGCTCAGTTTCTCTCTTGCCAGATCGTCCTAGCCTGTCTCTAGCTCGTCCCTGCCTGTCTGTATCTGTTCTGCTCATCTGCTTTTCCAGACCACTTCTGGAAGTTTTGGTTTTGGCCTTTGCCTGCTCAGAAAAACAAAATTCCCTCTTGGTAGTTAAACAGACTATCATTTTTTTTTTTTTTTAAAGCAAGAAGAAGCCAAATCACCATTATCCTTTCCACAATGTCCATTTTTTGTTTATAATTTGTTTTCTGGGTTTGATTTTCTGGCTTTTGTGAAACTTTTAAAATTCCCATATGTCTGAGCTTCCCACCACCACGTGGACGCACAGAGAAGATGTTAGACTTTTCATTTCAGTGCAGGTATTAAACTGAGTTCAAATTTCTGCAAGCTGATTTGCACAATGTTGAAATCAATGGAAATGAATGGCTACCTTGGGGAAAATGCATGCAATTGTATACCAAACTAGAGTAACTGATAAAGTGTTTTTTCTAAAGTAAAGGCTGGTCTGGATCAAGACCTTAGACATAACACTGTTTTGCCTAAATCAGTGAAGCATCTGGCAAAAAACAAGTAATTTGGGTGTAAGAGCTGCCAATAATGTCACCATGGAGACTGCATGTTTGGGTAAACACTGACCTTTTGGAAACAGCAGCACTAGTGTACAGCCAAAATTACTATTTCTAACAAATGTAGTATGGGAGAAAATATGGGACACTTGAGAGCCCTGGAGAACACATACAATTAATCAGTTTTACAATTTCGGTTCAAAACTGTCATCATAAGGACGCTTGATTATCTAATGCACTTTACAAGGATGTCCAAAAGAATTCAGTCAGAGCCAAACTCTTTTTTTTAGCATTTCTCACTATTGTCATTTCCTGTCTTAGGTCTGAATAGCCAGTTGCAATCCCCTTCGATCTCTGGAGTAAAGCAAACACGCGAGACCAATTCTATGCACTTTGCTTTCATGTTGACAAATGCATTTCAGCTGCAAAACCCTTCAACAAACCGATTAGTCCCCTTGGAGAATGGTTTGCAAAGAAAACAGTGAATGTGTCGCATTGATGGAGAGTACAGACACCAGTCGACTTGGCCATTTGATAAACAAGGATGCAATAACTCCATAGTGAAACCAATGACTATTATGCCTACTAGCCTTAATGTTTTGACATGTCTCTTCTCAATCAGAATATTTATTTTCTTTCTTTTTTCAATACCAAATCAGCATCTACACAAAGCAGCGTCTGCGACTTCTCACACTGTGAGTGATGTGGGAAGTGGTCCTCATCTGGTTGGCAGCGTGAGCTCTGCAGACTCTGAGCCCCAACCAGCAGCTGCACTTGCAGTTGTTCCTCATCAGTCTCATCTTCCAGGGATCCATCACTGCCGATGGTCGCTGCATCTTTGCTAGAGGCTGCCTCCACCTCGCTGCCGCCAAACAGTAGCGCCTTGTCATTGTTAATATCCACTGATGTTGTGACTTCTTTGTGATGAAATTTTTCAAAAGTTGAGGACTTTTTGAAGCAGCGACTGTTTCACACATTCACAAGCTCAGTGGGAGCTCTCAAAACAACATCCTGTAATGGCTAAAAGAGCCATTGTGCAAGAGCAGTGATTGCATGCAGAATCCACGCACTGTCACTAAGTGTTTTCATGTTCTAAATGAAAATATTAATGCAGCTAACTTGAGATTGCCAGCTTTTTGACTAGCAGACTTAATTAGAACTTGAAAGAAAATGGACTACCAGGAAGACACTTTGGTACGAGGCTTTGATGCAGTCCTAAGAGCTGGGAGTTGTCACAGTCCTAAGGCTTGTTTTCTAGAGGAGAGGGAAAGAAGAGAAGCGAGGACACTTTGGACTCCAGTCTTTGACAGAGGGTTGTGAAGGACAGACTGGATGAGAGACACTATTGAAAAATAAACCTTGCCATGCACTTCTTTTTTGTCTGCTCTTCTCCTCCCTCTTTGATTCAGAGATTGCATCTCTTTCCTGCTTTTTTACTTTGTTTGCCTTGATGGCTTTCCAGCAACACCAGTCCACTGCCTCTTGCAAAAACACCAAAAGGGGCCTTGATATCAACTCCATTAATTTTACTCATATCTGCTTCATATATCACAGAAATAATTGATTTTGGCCTTTTGACCTCTAAGAACTGCCAAAATGTCACCTTTCCGAGGTAACGGTTATAGAGATTTCAAAGCATCCCTTATTACCCAGGTGCGCGCGCACACGTACACACACACACACACACACACACACACACACACACACATACACCCTAATCCAAAGGACTTTTGTGTGCTACTTCATTGTGCTAAAGAGGACAGCATAATTTTTCAAGGCTTTATTTTAAAAAAGATATTACCCTCAACTAGGGCAACACAACCAAGGAACAATCCCCAGCTCAGGACAAGAGGCTTTCTAATGTAAGTATTTTTATTTTATTTTTTAAACAAAAGTTTTTCTCACTGACCAAAACTTTCCCCTAACCTTTTCGGCAACCGTAGTTGCCTAAAAAGCTATGGTTTAGAGTTTTTCCATAAAAATAAACTGAACTGCTACATTCAGTCTCATAGAAAGTCACCCCAGAAGGATGACTGAGCCTATCACCCACTGAGAAAAGTCCCTTCAGTTTTGTGAATTATTACTGATGATGCAGAGCAGCTGTCTGTGGTGACATGGCTGCTGGTGCACAGTTGACCATTTTCTTGAATGACACGTTTCACATCAGCTGCAATTAGCAAATTCAACTGCAGTTGTACAATTTAAATTACAGTGTGCCTAATTACATTGTCATAAACTTGCATGACTTTCTGTTTGGCACATGAAATTTGAAAATCCCTCCCCTCAGCACCCTAGAAGTGTACTTTGCAAGCATTTAATCTACTGCCACAAGAGGGAGATGAGTCTTTCAGAAATGGAAAGTTCCTCATTGCAGGTTTAACCAGGTTCTAGCTGCTTAACCCTAAACACAACTGCAGCCCTAACTTTCAGTTCAGTTTCTGTACCTGTCTAACTTAGCCAACATTTCACATGATGAACAGGTGAAAATGTTTGTCTTTTGTCCCATTGGCTTTCATTATGGAAGAGAAATTTGTGGTATTGTTATATGACTGGGACTGTGATGGAATAAATGTCATTTTCACATAATTCCTCCCCACAACACATAATCTGTGTTTGAGAATTAATGGTCATTTCACAAAGTTGTATGACAGACAATTATTTGGTTGGTTTTGGAGTAGAGACCATTGTTCAAGATTAGATATTTTACTTCACAGTTCAACCTAGATTTGGAAATAGGCTGCGTCTACATTATCACACTGTTTACTTTTACATGACTGAATATATCTGCAGCTGCATTAATAGTCTTTTTCAGGTAGTTTCGTTTTTCTAGCTTGTTTTCAGACCAATTTTAATTGATTGGTCTCTTTTCCTATTGGGTTTCATTATGGAGGAGAAATTACATATCAAAATCAAGTATGTGAAATATTGTGTTGATACTGCATAACACATCGAAATGTATTCACTAAATCAATCAGACATGCATTAAAAATGTACATACATTTGCATCCACATAGAGACGGAATGATATACCAAGTAAATGATGTGAATAATACAGGAAAAGAATATGTACCGGGAACCCAACATAAGCACATGAGTGTGTTACGACCTTGTCAAACTTTGAATTTTTTATTATTATTACTTTTTAAGAGATTTTAACAACTAGTGCTCCAGTATACCGCTGGCATAAAGCCAAGGCTGTGCTGCTTTATATAGTAAATGCTTTGAATTTACTATAAATTTAACAGCAATACTGTGTGTTATGTGCTCTGTCTGAAGGTATGTATAATAAACTTCCATTGAATTGTGTCCTTTAAATCTTGTTTTATGTCTTCTTAAATTTACATAAAGCACTCTGAACTGCTTTAAGTTTGAAAGGTGCTGTGCAAATGACGGTGCAGAGATCAGTTTAAGGTTGTGCTTGATTGCTGCACAGTTTAGCCGGCTGATTAACTTTAGGGACTGAAAAACAAAGCCAGTGGTTAAGGCGCACTGCATTTCAGTCACAACCTCTGAAAAACAGCACCGTTTTCACTCCAGTAGCACAAACACAACATGTGCTTTTGCTTGTGGCGCTTTCTCCGAGTCGAGGACGTTTCCGCCGCCGGCAGAAGTGGCGTTAAAAAAGAGCTCGCCCAAACTATCAGCGCTTTGAAATCACATGGTAACTCATTTTTTGAAGCCCCCCGCCCCGGTTTGACAGCCTTCACCTGTACCTGTCACTGGTCGGTTTTGCATCGTCCCTGGATGTAAATGAGCCGACTCACCCTTACACGTCTTTCCAAAGGACCAAGTAGGTCTTGCAAAACGGTTACAGCTGCTGGAGGTCCAGGGAAGAAGGTTAAGGGCCGGTGAGGTGGACCATGTGCGGGTTTGGAGAGGACATTTTTCAGAGGAGGCTTCAGCCGGATGGACGGAGCCGGGCCCTCTGTGGCTGAAGGTTTGTAACCAGCTAGTTCAAAGCTGCTCACAAGCTGTCCTCCAACAGGGCAGTCATAGTGTTTTTCTGTTTTTATTCGTTCGTTTTTATTTATTTATGTTTTTGTTTGTTCGGATAGTTTCAGCTACTTTCCAGAGGGGGTTCGCTCGTTTCAGTTTAGTTTTTGTTTAGTTTCAGTCAAGTTTTTATTATTTTCAGTATTAGCTTTAATTTATATAATAATAAGTCTCAATAAACATCCGGACCAACGCCTCCGCATGCTTGTTGTGCTGACAAATTTGACAAAGACTCAAACTAAAGACGTTTTTGGTATATTATTATTTTGTTTTCGCTAGTTTTGTAAGCACCCAATATCGTCTGTTAGTTTTCGTATTTTCGTTTGTCTCGTTTTTATTTTTATTTCAGTTCGCTAAAATGTTTTCTCACATCTAGTTTTAGTTCATAGTTTAGTTTTAGTTAACTATAATAACTTTGCAGCGTCTTTCCCCTGTTAGCTAGCTAGCACACCGACTGCAGTCAACCAGCCTAATGTTAGCTTATGATGTTAATTTAAAAATTCATCGTGTAATTTCTCTTCCATGTTGTGAAGAGTTCAGTGTTGAACCAACAAAACACGGCGGGCACCCTGCGGACAGACACACTGCTGGGAGCCAGGGTGAGTCTCAGTGCCCACCTGCTGCAGCTCACACCCCGGAGCCCCCAGCTGCATGCAGGCGGCGTCCCGAGGCCAGGTATGTGTATGCACTCACTGCATCCACACCACAGGTCATTTATCAGCCAGGCAGCCTGCGCTGCATGCAGGGAACATGTCTCCATGCTTTGTCTTGTTTCATGGACATAAACCAAGAGAGAGAGCAAAACAAAACCCTGAAATAGAACACATATCAAAATATAAAATGTATTAAAACTACCAAACATGTGAACACTACACCCTGTATTGACCAGAAATGTGTATATCTGTAACACGTTCTTGTTGAGATGAAACAGCAGGTAAACCCAGGTGTTATTAATGATAGTAATTAAGGTTCTGCTTCATCTGGGTGTAACAGGGCCAGGCTCCTGCTGCTGTGCTGGCTCACTGGAAACATCACTCTGATACACTTTAGTGGAAGAGGACTTTAATATCACCAGCACCACCTGTGTTTACCTGCTATTTTATGGTGAAATGGTGGCTGTGAAGAAGGTCTTTTGATATCTAGTAACAATGTTAGGTGCAGTGGTGAAAGGTAGATCTATACTGTTCAGTATAGACAATATTCAACATATTAAGTGGGGGAAAACAACTAATATTTATATGAAATACAACAACATGAAATATAAAATGTAGCATGGGATAATGAAACCTATCCCACTATAAAACTTGTGTCAGTATGTTTTTCTAACTTTCATAATAACTAATTTCATGATGATAGGTTTTTGTTGTAAGAGTTTTTAGTCTCAGTAAGGAAGACATGCTGTCGGTTTAGTATCAATACTGTACCGTGAGAAAGAGGAATGTTCCTCGAAGGTTCTTTGAATTGTTATGGTTCAATACCAACAACCTAAGGAAAAAAAAACTAACAAAAAAGGAGGAAGTTTTTGTGTACAGTCTACACTGTTAGAAGATTCAATACTAAAAACCAAACAAAAACAACAACAAAATCTACTATCCTCCTATATGGGCTCCTGGAACCCTTTTTTTGTTAAAATAATAAATTGTTAAAATTAGACTAAAGAGGTGGTTTCTTAACCTCCTGAAGTTCTTGTAATGCTGCATATTTGGAACAAGTCATGTATTGTTAAAGGTTTAATGTCAGCACAATAGCAGATCTTTGTAGAGCCATTTGAGCATAGTGCTATATATATGTGTTGTTTTTTCTAGCACTATAAGAATTTTTTTGTTATGAGTATACAACGGGAGAGTGAAATTTTGGACTGCAGTAGAGATTCTTGTGCCTTAGAGAAAAATGTAACCATTCCTATTTTTGCTGGTGACCCCTGAAACCTCTCAAGCACCACTGGAACCTGTTTAACGAGCCCAGGAGGTCCACAGGCCTCGCTTTGGGCATCAGTGCCCCGCTGCCTTCGTCAACAACAACAGTGGTAGTCATGTCTATCTGACATTAAGCACACATGTGGAGTATGAGAACACATGCCCTGTCTTGCTAACAATGTGTGAACTAACATGTAAATGTAGCCAAGTTTTAACAGACAGCTCACACTCACACTCACACACACACAACATACTCACACACACCCATGTGAATCCCAGACACCATGACCGACAGCTAAAGTACAAACACATTGGAGAGGGATTGGGGGAAAAAAACAATGAAAGAAAAAAAAAGTCGTTCTATGTAGTGCCATTTGAGCTGTAAATCCTGACCTGAGAGAGCCAGGATACAGAGGGGAGAGAGACACAAATTGATGGCCTCCATATGTTCACAGACGTTGTCTGCCAAATCAGAGAAGCCCCACGCAGCACTGAGCCAAACCAAACACTAGGTATGGTGGCTTAAGAGAATGCAGTGAGTTTTCTGATAAATTGTCCCCACGGTCAATTTAGCTGTCAAATAATGGGGATTTATTCACCAGTGTATGTTGGCATACATGCCTGTATGCAGTGACAGTAGGCGTGGTACACAGTTATAGATTGTGCTGTTATAGTACAACTAGTACAGCAGTGTTACAGTGGAGCCTATTAGCCACAGACGCAGATAAGAGGTATGCAGCATGTGTAATGCATGAGGGTGCTGAAAAAAAGGGGCACAGAACCATGGCTGCAAGATTAAAAAACAAACAAAAACAAAAAAGGAAGAAATTAATTAATAGAACTGTTTTCTACAAATATACACCATAAATAAAAACAATATGTTGCAGGAAAGATGCACTAAGAGCAGTTTTTAGCATTCAGTAAAACAAAGTAAACTAAACAATTTGCCTGACAGCCATTTTTTGAAACACACAGCCTTATATCTGTTGTTGGGTTGAAGATGTTTGGCAGTCGCCACAGTGCACAAAATGGATAGTGTCAGGAAAAAGAAGCTGTGTAGCGCTGAAAATGGAAAAAGAAAAGGAAAAGTAAAATTAGCATTTGAAGGATGGATGGGGAAACAGGAGGAGAACATGGAGCAGTATTCTCAGCTCTTTACCGTTGACTATGGAAATGTATCTTAGCCAAGTTAGCTGGTTAATGTTACGTTAATGTTAAAACAGTGCACATCTTCCACCTCCATCACAACTTACTTATCTATGGAGAGGGACACACTGTTGGAATTTGGTAGAAACCTTGAATGTGACGCCTGTGGAACACATAAGGACAGACTTGAGTCAAATGATCTGTCAAATTAGTTACAATTTGTGTATAAACTCTCTGAACTTAAAGGACCACACCAGTGATGTTGAATGTTTGGCCTGTTTACTACAATTTCCCCACATTTTACATCACAGCAAACCATTTTGCAATTCATGTGGTGCTAAAGATTTCACAACATATAATCAAAATCATAATTTTTGGCTGCAACACCCACCTTATAATGTTCTGACTCTGTGACTAACAAAGTCAGCAGCATTCATGAACCACAGACCTGATAACTGACTGTGGAAAGCAAATGTTTACCCCGTCGTTTCATTTTCATTGTCTCCTTCGCCCAATTTCAAGTCATCAAAAACACACAACAGTGCTGCTGCTTTTAGGAAAACCGATGTAGCCGACTTTATTACAGTGATGAAATACTGGTGTGAATAAAGTTTCTGAAAATTCATTTTCATATCATATTGCAATAAATAGAAACCAGTGACTTGAAAAAGGGAAGGAAAATCATACTGGAGTTCTAAAATACGACTGCTTGCTTTCAGGAAATATTAGAAGAAATGTTATGTATACAGATTTTGTAGATAATACACCAAACATGCAAAAAATGGTCCTTTAAGGAACATCAGTAACTAACAGTTGAGCCAGATTAAATAATCAGCTATTAAACAAAAACAAAACTGCTGGCATTTTATGTTCATTTGCTGAATCGTGTGTGAATAACAAGAAACCTAATGTAAGTGTGTTTTTTATGTTCACTCAGCAGTGAAGAAGTAAGGGAGATGCAGAATAAATGCAGGTTGGGGTCAGGTGGGTGAGCAGGAGGAGAAAGAGCAGGTAAGGCCAAATATGATGGCCACTCACAACTAAACCTTACATATGGCTATTGTTGTATGTGTCTTGCTCACTCCACTGACAGAGGTTTTACTGGAAAGTGGTGCAAACTCACTCTGCTGTAAAGAGGTCAAGCACAAATCTAAGAAAAAAAATAGCATAATATAAGGTCTTGGGTAGTTGTGTCCCTGCCTGTGTTTATGTATCCCATGTATTATGTATTAGCTGACTCTAATATGAAAACATGATATACTAACAGACATGCTAATGCCAATTGACGTAATCCTATTGGCAAACAGTGTTCTTTACTTATGGGATTTTTATCCGTAACTGTTTTCATCAACCCTTTTGAATGTGCATTTTGCCATTTTGAATAAAAACTGTTTGATGGAAACTGCTAATGTTGAATGAAATCACAAAAATGTGACTAAAAGTTTATACTTGAGGTGGATACACTTTTTATTCACTGAAAAGAAATGCAATAACTTGGGAAGGAAACACTTCTGCTGAGTAAAAGGACGTACACATAGGATTTGATCCCATGACCAGTTGCTCTTTGACCTCTGACCTCAGAACAAACTGCCAGAGGCACGATGCACAAACATGTGGCTGGCTAACAAAGTGGTTGCCAGTAGCAACATTACATCATCACCCACAGCAATAGGATCATATGAAGAGGTGTCACGTTGAAATTAGATTAATTATACGTTATCATCAGAAGAACTGAAATTTGTACTGCATCTGAACACACACACACACACACAGACACAGTGCACATAAAACAACCTTAACATGGACAGATTAACTATAACAACAACTGTACAATATATAGACTGTTTTAGAAACACTAAATAAATGAAGGAATGAATGAATGTTTAATTTTCATATCTGGTTATTTACATGACACATTCCCTCATTTCATTATCCAAGCACATTAACAGCAAAACATTACGGTATATTAACCCACCGTAAATTCACACTACAATACATAAATGTCATCCAAACATGAACAGAAATATGAACACCATCAACACATCAACATAAACATAATCTTCCAACAGATTGTGCTCCAGGAGATATCCCACAAGGGAACAGCAACAAATGTACAAACAAAAAACATAAACACACAGCCCCCTAAGCACATGACCCAATACACAAATTCAACAAAACAAAATGTACACCTGCATCCAAATAGTGCACAACACTGCCTATTTGATCCAGTTGATAAAGCAATAATCAGCAGTCCAAATAGAGCAGAGTCTGAGAAATTCATCTGTCATATGTTACTCTTTCCTCCTTCCCCATGCTTTAGAAATATTTTCAGAAAACACAAGAACCTCATCAAAAATGTTTTTAATTAAAGCTACATTCTCAATACCTATCAAATGTAAACCAGGAACCTGAACATTTTCAGACAGTATTTATAGTCGGAAATTATGATATAAACAGTCTATCAACATGAATGTGGAAACTTGAATCTGAAGGAAATTTTGAAGATAAGTAACACAAAAGTATCCAGTTTTGTTTCTGACTGTAGAGTAGTAACAATGACCACAGTAAGGACCCCGACATACATTATGTTTTATTAATTCTTCAATTTATTCAGCCAAATGTGTGCAGCTTGCTGTCTTGGTGTGGTACTTGTCAAGCATGCTGATTATAGTCTGTGTCGTGCACATCTCAGTCTTGTGTCCTCTATTTACAGGACACAGAAATCATCCACTCCACTGGTGTATATTACTGAATATCTTGATTTAGTCAAGAGGCAGTGTAAAAATTATCTCAAGGCCTTTAAAAGTCTTTGAGTCTATGTCCCTGTAATGTTGCAGTTTATTAATGCATTATTTTTCTGATGCAAGATTAGACACGGAGACCTACAGTATATTCTTACAGCTCTATAGCTGTTTTCATGTTGATGTTATATTTCTCGTTTATGGCATTAAAAATGTCTTCAAAAGGCTGAAATTCAGTCGCTTAAATCATTGACATTTAAAGCAGTTTAGTGACTCACCACAATTCAGCAAACAAGATTTATCCCTTTAGTTATGTGCTTGAATTTTTAAGGAATCTGTGAATATGACTGCATCGCCAGGGTAAATGGAGGGTGCCAACAACATGTAAAGTTCAGTTTAAGATAAGAATTTTTTTAAGCTGACAGAAATGCATTGCTGGTGCATTATGTATATAAAAATGAACTGTCAAAGACATTCTACACTAGTTAAGTTAGACTGTCTACTGGCTCAATTTCTGTTTCAGTGATACTGACTTTGAATAATACAGACTGATGACCTTTATTTAAATTACTGCATCACTTTTACGCAAACAGAGTTACATTGTCTTGTGAGTTTTGGCTGTCAGCAACTTGTATGTTACCAAACTGACAGGTCTGTCTTTCTCCTTTCCTTTTTAGCATTCTAATTGGATTCATATGAGGAGAAAGAGGGAATTAATCATAAAAGAGGTTGAGGAGTAAGCAAAAGAATAGGCCAGAGAGTAATTAGTCTACAAAGGCGCTTTTGTTTACTCTCTCCCTGCTACTGGAGAGGCTTTTCTCTGCTTTACAGCAACAAAGAAGGGCTGGAAGAGAAAGTTGGGATATTTAGCAGGATGCACTTGCCATGCCTGATTTAACTTGCGGCGCGGCACAGATGGCTCAGCGGGGTGAATTTGCATTGTCAGTGTTTCTCTACCTAATCCCCATTCTTACGAGGTTACCTGGTTTACAAGCAAGTTTAATAAGCGTTCCCTCGTCATGATCATATGCACACTATAAGCTCCTTTTTGTACAGAATCAAATAAATAAATCAAGCAGAGAAAAGAGGTGCCTGTTTAGGAAGAGAAGAGCTGGTGTGTGAGTGCTGGAGAGATTCAAGCTGCATATTTGGGTAATCATCACCGCTGCTTGGTGGATTTGCACACAGCAGCACAGGAAATAGGCTGGCTCGAGCAGCCCAAATGTTTGTTTAATCCGTTGTTTCATTGGGCTCTTAAGAAATACCAAAATGAAAACTGTATTGATGCTGCATAATGCTCATTGTTTCATTGAACTGAGACAAGGGTCTGAATATTAAAAATGCAGGCCTGTCTCACAAGGATGCTTTGGTGATATAGCTTGTTGAACTGAAGCCTTTCTCACCTTGTCATAAAATCATACATGTCACTATAAAGATGAGCTTCCCTTAAAGTATTTAGCAGAGTAACTTAATGTGGTTTCCAGTCAGTCATACAGACTAATATAATTTTTAACATGGTATAGGCATACTCTGAATAGTGAACCATAGTTAATTTTTCCGTCAGTTTTTCACCATAATACCAAAGAAAAAGCACCAACAACATCAGAGAAGCTTGTTTCACCTTTTTTCAGATTGTGCATCTATCTTAGTAAAAGGACATGCCCTCACTGTGTGCTCCAGGAAACTTAAACAGCGCTGTCAATTGGTGGCACAAGATACAGGAGGAGAGCTTTTCCAGCCCTGAAAACTGTTTAGTTATTCTATGCTGCACTCTAGTGGTAGACGCATCAAAAGCCGGGGAAACTGTAGACTACCACCATGCACACTCACACACACGCAGGCACGCACGCACGCACGCACACACACACACACACGCACAAACCAGTCATGGCATATCACTGCATGGGGAAACCAACATCTATAGAGGGAAACCACATAAGGAAGCTGATCAGTGGCTGTTATTGTCCTTTGAAGGTGCTCAAGTGTTTACAGGAATGCAGCTATGTGCAAGGTCACTGCATACACTCATACAGCAAAGAGACAACATGATTTACATTTACATTAAAGACCTCTATATATATTTTGTTGAACATCTCTGTCACGTTATCTGTAATACATAAAAATAAAGGTGTAATTAAGTAACTGAGTAATTAAGTATTATTTTAGAAAAAACACATTTAAGTATACAAAACGTATTATTTAGTTGTTTTAAATCCTCATTTTTGATAAATCCTAATACATAGCTGGTCCTCAGCTATGTATTATAAGCTCTGCATTCATATGGAAAAAAAATCAGCAATTGATATTGGATGTCGTTACCACTGGTGACCGTTACAAATAAGGCAGAAAGTAATTTGTCAAATTGATGCAGGAATTTGGCTTACCTAAGGGTCAGTCCTGAAAATACTTACAACCAAGACATCTCTTCATTAAAGTGTTCAGCTCAGCTTGAATGTGCCTTCAAGGAATAGATGTGTGACACAACGTTCTTAGACCATGTCCACACCAGGTAAATTTGTGTCTTTCAACTTTGGTCCACACTGGGTGAAAAGTTTCTTGTCCGCACTCATGATGTTCAGAAAGACATAATCAGTGTTTTCCTTGGGCTCAGGACCTGTATGATGTTTCTGCCAATCTATGTTTTCTTATATCTGTGTTTGGTATTTTTAAGGAATATGGGTCAGACAAAAAGTAATGGCTGCATTAGCCTGTTTGCCCATGTAAACAAGGGTCATGGATAGATTAGAAGTGGTGACTTAGCTGAATGCATGAAGAACCAGCAGGGTGTCAGCACAGGGTGGGCTGATTAGTTAGTAAATGTGTACAAGTCATTGTACTTGTGAGTTTGATCATGACAACCACATTGGTAATTTCAGAATTGTGTGGATGTGAAAAATGTGGATGGGGAAATGTTTCACCCATCCACACTTAAATGGCAATACATTTTCAAATTTACCCAGATTAGTGTGGACATGGTCTCAGTATCTCTGGTGGAATGAGCTTGAATAAAGGTGCTGCTTTTGAAAAAAACAGCATCTTTTTTGTAACTTGATTTAGATGATTACCTTTTGGGGTGGAAATAAACCTTACCACTGACTTACAGTATTGGCAGGTCTATATATCAGTGTGTTGATCTCTGTTTTGATTTTGTAGTAGGCCACTCCAAACACACAGAACCACATATGCTGTTAACACCCGAGCCTCTAAATTGCCGTGGATAGGAAAATCCCACTTGGAACTTTAGCTTTCTGAAAGGTATAAGATGTGCGTTGTTCCTTAACACTACCTGTTTTACCTCTAGACCTTGAGCGTCATTGCATTTAGTTTCGGCTGTATTTTTGTGCCATTGCTGAGGTAACAGTGAAACTGAATGCCTCATTCAAGAGGCCCTTGACTCCTGTGCTAATTTCAGTCATTGACCTGCTGATCTTGGCGTAATGTAGTGGTTTTACAAACCTACTCACAGGCCTTTCTGTTTCTTAAAGTCAGCATTGTCAATCTTTGTATCACAGATCTTTCTTAAGAATGTTTTAAACTTGAGCAGAAAACATGAAGCTTGTTTTCTAGCTTAATTATTGCCAACGCCTATACCAAAAACAGATTGAGTTTTACATGCAGATGTACCTGCTGCTAAACTTTTTAATGTTATTTATCTGTTTTTATGTATTTTTTATGCTGGCCCACTCTCTGAAAACTAATTAATGATCTTTCCACAAAAAAGAAAATATGCAGCTAAAAACATGGGTTGAGTTCAAAAACTCATTTAAAGTTGCACAGTAACTTACCTACAGTTGAAACGAGAAGCTTAAACCAAATACATGATCCATAGGTCTCATGCCAAGGCTGAAATGGATCGGAGTCTAATCTATAGCCTGGGTCAGTGCTGTTAGCATCTCATGGCAGTAAGTTCCCGCTTGCGACATTGCTGACCTTCCTTTGGAGCTGAGTTTCAGCAGAGTGCTGAATGTTTGACTCAGGTGGAATAAACCTAACAATGCAGTGTCACCTAATACACCTCCATAGCAGAAACAGGAGCCTCACTGCAAAAAGTGCCCCTCTCCCTTTTGGTGACCCTGGTTTTACAAGTGACAGGCTTCATTGAAGCAAGCAGATACTGTTGTGAAAGACTGGCATACCTTTTAGACAGAGGGAACCCACTGAGTTGGGAGTTGGGAGTGTAATGTAATGATATTCAATACTGGTCTCATGGGGACACTGTACCACAAAGCCCACAATTTGCAGTTAACCTTGGCTTTTTTTCTTGGTGAGAAAAGTCACTAGTACACCTTTATTCATCAATTATGTTAGGGTTAGGGTTAGGGTTAGTTCTGCAGAATTATTAAAGGGCCCCATTAGGGGATTTCCAGCTTTCCTGAATTATTTGTACAGAAAATTGGGAAGGATATCTTGGGATGTTTTCATCGAAATATTACCTAGTAAAATAACAATGTACAAGATTTATGCTACTCAGAGGATGAACCCTGCCACTTTGGACAACCTTTTGTGTTTTCCTTTCATGTCACCCTTTGGCCAAAATATCAAATTTGTCCACAGTTTCAAAATCTGTTGGGAGAATGTTAATGAAATTCTGTGAGCATATTTGTGACACCCAGAGCATGCACCCTGTTTATTTTGGTGACCCCATGATCTTTCCTCTTGTGCCACCCCATGTCAAAATGTCAACTTGTATACAAGATAGCACAAAATCTCATGAGTAGATTTGCATGACATTTTTGAATGCATTCATCCTCCCCAAAGGAAGATTCTTCTCAATTTTGGTACCCTATGACCTTTCCTGCAGCGCTGCGTTTTGGCCACAAAGTCAAATTTAACATCTTAAAATCTATGGGGCAGATTTCCATGAAACATGATGAGGTCACCAGCCTACCAAGAGCATGGAGTTTTGGTGTCACCATGACCTTCTAGTGCAACCATTAAGCCACACTGACAAATGTATATTTTAAAATCTTCATGACCGATTGCCATGAAATTTGGTATACACATTCATGCTACTCAAAGGACACACACCTTGTCAACTTTGATGACCTCATGACCTTTCCTGTAGCGCCATCCTCAGGCCAAACATTTGACTTGAGTCACCATTTGGTAAGCCCATGCCCCAGTAAAACACTACCTGTAATTAAAACACTGACTGAAATTTAATCATTACATTCTTGGGATCCAGACTCACTCCTTGTTTTATTCACTATGGCAATTTTAGGAACTTTATTTCTTCTAGCATCACCCTCAATTGAATGTACGTACCCTTCTGGCAAGAATGCCCCAAAACGACAGAACATGAGTGGAGTACAACTGTCATTGTACTGTTTGCCATGGTCATTTGGATGGTGCAGAGTGAAATGGTGATTACAGTTTTTTGCTATGGTGACAAGTCAGTCAGGCTGTAAAGTCACACTTCTCTGAGATCTGTGCAGATAAGTTGAGCTGTGGCTGTAGCTTGAGAGCAGCAGTTACTGAAAGGATTGTGAATATTTGAATCTGTTTGTCCTGTTGTGTCACAGTCATGCTCAGGCAACTGTCAGAAGTAATGTTTGCAGAGACAGTGCTTCTCCTATTAGTTCCTCCAACATCTGCAAACTAGCAAACCTAGCTGGTCAGCCTCATCAAACATACTTTTTTCTGTATCATAACTCCTCAAATGCTACAAACTATTGTAATTTAGCCAAACAGTAGTGGAGAGGAAAAGTGTTTGTTAACTTTTAATGACTAACAGAAACCGGCTGAAAAGCAAGAAACCTTTCCACTGCTTTAGTTCTCGCTGCAAAACCTCTCGCCGCAGAGACTCAGCAACTTGCTGGAAGGTGTTTTATATGGAAGCTAGACTGGTACCAAGGCACATATAAACATATAATGGCACCGCTGCTCTGACCATCCTACCGTGTTATTTTGAATGGGAAAGACCTTTCTGCTCTATTCAAGTTCTGCGCCCAAAACATCAGTTTGGACATCACCAATCTTCATTCTCCAACAGTTTTTATGTTTTACTTTTTTAGTCTGGAAGTAATAAAAATTGACATAGCCATCTAGCATTTTGGTGGTCTACATGCAGATGCACCAACATAGAACTATAAAATGCTTACAGTACTATAGACACTACCAAGCAAGCTACTGTGCCTGTGGAATATAAACTGGATTCATTAAACATGCTTCATTTAAACCCACAATGGGTTTTACTTGGATGCCATTAGTGTGTCAGGGCTCACACCCATATGATTGTTTCACTGTCTGTCCTGCTCTTGTGATTATATCTCAAACCACATGGGTCAAATGATTCAAGGAAATCTGTGTTACTGTACTAGTTTATTTAGGGTTATTTAGAGTTAATGCAGGAATTAGGATTAGGTAAACATTAAGATTAGGTGTGAATGTATGTAGCTGAGAGGGTTAAGATGAGGGTTGGGGATTCAGGAATTAACAGTTAATGGAAGGTCCACACAAGTATAGTAATACAAGTTGTGTGTGTGTGTGTGTGTGTGTGTGTGTGTGTGTGTGTGTGTGCACGCGTGTGCGCAGAGCAGGGGCTTGCCCACAGTAAAAGGGAATACTCGTCCTCTTTGACTTTCACTCTCTCCCTGAGCTTACTCACATCCCTCCTCTGTCACATGTTCTCATTATCTCTCCATCTCTCTCTCCTTCACTCCCCCTCCCCTCCTTCACACACACTCTCAGTGAGAGAGATGCTGCTCTGCAAAGCCAGACTCCCAGCGTGAAGGAGAAGGAGTCTAACCATCGGCATCCCCTCCTCTTTCTCCTCTCCCGGTGCCCCTCTCAATCTCTGCTCTTATCCTCCATTCACCCTTCTGGTCTCCACCGTCTTGGCTGAGGCCGGATCAGCGGCTCCACACCGGGCTTCAGCAGAGGACAGAGGTGGGTGCCAAGCAGACTTAATACCCACATTTACATGCACACAAAACGTGAGATTGTAATGCGATACAGACTATAATGTCAGTGAAGCAGGACCCATTTGAACACCGTATTCTAACTGTGATAGTGTCATTATGGTGCTGGTAAGACTAATTCCTGTGACATGTAGGTACTCTGATTTTACTGGTATTACTAGAGAGCAGCCAGACTCTGCCTTACTCGATTCAGTTTCTTTTAGCTGTGATTTTACTGGCATTCAAACCTCTCACAGTATGTTTTAACATGTGTTCAAGTTACTCATGTACTTGGTGATGAGGCTCATGATGTTCTGTTAGTTTTGTCATTTGTGTTTGAATAGTCCAAGTACATGTCATAAAAACTGTATTCTTATGAAAACAGCTAATTAACAGTTAATTAAAGAATTTGGCATGGTGACATTGGTGTGCCCATGGAAACACAGCCAATGAGGAGGTAGCAGTGATCTGCAACAGAAAGTGAGCTCCTCAGCAGGACTGCAGCAGTCTTGCTGGAGACTGGTTTTGTCCTATCAGGGTACATGCTGCTCCTGCACACACACAGCAGGCTGAAGTGACATTGCAATATGTCAGTGTTTTTGCCTGCTGTCATCTCACTATGCTGCAGCATCTGGCATCTGCAACCTTTTATTTCTGTCATGTGCATTAAATGCATGGTCTTGTTTTGATTAACCAGCCTGCTGTCTTTGGTTTTTCAATTAATTTGATCCATGTGATAGAACTTTAGACAAGAGAAAGCTTTTTTGTGTAGGTTGAACATATTAATTTCTCTACTTTTTATAACTTAATCCTTTTAAAACTGTGCCCAGGAATCAGATCTGCAAAATGGTTTGCTTTTTGCATTGTATAGACTCAGTATGTAAGACATAGATGCCATGTTGTTCAGATTTGGTACTATTTTAATGTCCTTACAAAAAGAACATGAGTTTGAATTGCTTCAGTTTTACCGATGCAGTAAAGTTTCCACAATGTATTAGCAAGCTCACAGTTTGAAATACTTCCTTCCAGAAAAAGGAAGTTGAGAAAAGACAGCCTTGAGCCTTTCATTGTGTGAAATGCTTCAGTGAGCTTTATGTGGCAGGGCTCTTGTCCAGACCTGCAGAATGTGTTGGCTAGGTGGCGCAGCTGTTTGATATGGTCCCTAGTTAAGATCACCAAGCGGCTATTGATGCTACACACTGTGAAGCTCTGCTTTCTCTGAAGAGTAGTGGCAGTGATGTCAGTAACTGGGGTCATGGCCTGTACTCACTAGTGTTGCTCACTCTCCAGATGGTACATTAAGACTCCTCTGCACCTGGGGCTCTACACAGCCACTGGTTTATCACAAATATGACATGATGGCTCTGTCCTTTACAAAAAAGCTACCTCTTAGCTTATCGGGCTGCATTGTTGTCCCTTGCATTATAGCTCATAATGCTATTCTTTCCAGGAATTTAGATTTTAAAGCTATAAGATAATTTCTCTCAAATTCAAGTCTTCTTTGCCAGAACTAGGTAAACCTGGAAGTCAAGGTTTGAAGGTGGAACTGGCAACACAACTAGAAACAAAATGTAGCTGCCTCTAAGTTATGAATGTAATCATTCTTCATGACTCAGAGGTATAGGACTAACACTCAGCTGCTGGGCAAAGTCATCATCATCTAGCCTTAAGTGTTGAGGTTCTACTTTCAAGCTGTTGTTGAGCATTTTCTGTTTTTTCCCCCTGCATTTTCTGTACTTAGTTTGCACAGGATGCTGTTAATAATTGAACATATTACAATGTTTCAATTTCATTCAGCATTTAGCTGAAAATTAATACAATACAAGCAAGGATCTTGTCAGGAGAGAATAATGCAGGTAATAGAGTTGCAAATTAAGCTAAATTCAAGTCTGATGGAACGAAGGCGCCAGGAGGCAGTGCACAGAGGCAATGCATTTCTTTCTCTTTCCAGTCCATCAGGTGCAGAGGTGGTTGCAAAAGAGCAGGATCTTTAGCTTTTTCTTAAAGTGAGAAGGCTTGACAGGGACTCCACAGATTGAATTGTGTTTGGTAACTTGTTCCACAACTGCAGAACTACAAAAAAGAAGAGTCGAGCTTGCGCCTTAGGGCCCTGTTGTGGTGGCAGTACCAGGCATCTTTCACTGGCAGAGTGCAGTGAGGTGGAGAGGGCATAGACCATGAGGGAGTTCAGGTAGACAGGAGCTGTTTTAGTTACTGTTTTGTAAGCGAGCATCAAGGGTTTGAATTTGATGCAGGCAGCCCACTGGGAGCCACTGAAGGGATATGAACAGCAGGGTGACAAATTCAACTGATGTTTGTCTTGACATGCAAACTGCTGTTTCCTTACACACATTAACTGTATTGTCTTCAACTGATTTATACAAGTATAACACAGCCATATTAAACCCATGAAATTACTGCAGGGGTAGCAGCAGAAATGTAATGAAGTTAAATGTCCTCCTCAGTGGAGATCCACACCGCTCCACCCTCAGCAGTTTTTACACTGGTGTCACAGCTCCTTGTTTCCATCTCAACATTAAATATTGAGAAATAGGAAAGAGAATCACTGGCAAATTGTAACTGCCACACATATTTTATTTAAGAGAAGGTATTGTATTTTGACTTATTGACACCTGATTAAGAATTTAAATCCTCTCTACACCAAATCTACACTAGAGTGTCAAAGTAATCCCCATGCTGCTGTTAGCCGGCTCACTTGAGTGTAGGCTGTGATTGGTAGTGTTAATTTAGTGTGATTAGTAAGCTTTCTGCTCGGTTACCCTCAACGCTGCAAATGACACAGTGTCTGAGAGCAGCTGCATTAGTGGTATTTCCCCTTAAGTCGTGTAAAGCGAAGGTGGTGATTAAACCTTTGTTTTCACCCATCATATGCCACGGCTGCAGTGGATAAGGTGGCTGTCGTCAGAGAAGATGACGAACAATGATAATAATTTAATCTATAACTACATCTATATTATCTCTGAATCCTGATGTTGCTGCATTTAAGGCAAACATCAGTCACTGTGTAGCCCATGCAATACCTTTGCAATTGCTGATTGTGTCTTTCAATAGACAGAGTACATCTCCTCTTCAATGGGTTTTGTACCTGAGTAAGGAAAAAAATGACATATAGAAGCATCTAGAGTGTCTGATGAAACATGGCATCAGTGTCCTGACCACTCAGACGGAATAAACTGCCCTTGGGACTTGCTACTCATACAAAAGACGCACTATGTACACACATAATATATGGAACACACACAAAAACATGAGTTCTCGAAACCCACAGTGGACGATGTCTTGGATTTGTGCTGATGGTGCACAAAACTACTTGGATCACTTTGTGCTTTTGCTGCAGCAAAGGCACTGTAAATCAAGTCAGCCTGTGGTTTGAAAAAGCAATCCTGCTGAGTGGCTTTTCTTTGTCTTCGATACATTTGTTAAGGTTTAGATTTAAAAACAGTTTGCTTAAGTCTCTGATTGAAGAGATCCATTTTCCTTCCAGATCTTTTTTAACAGTACACAGTAACATGAACAATATATGTATTTATCATAGTCAAACTTTTCAATAGGGCTTACATAGTCAAGGTGTGACAGATTTTCAATAAATAAATAAACAAAGAAATAAAAACCTTAAGATTTTATTGAATTACCAAGTAAAATCCAGAGTTTCATTGTTTATGGGTTTAGACCAAAGGAAAGCTGAACAGTGTCCAACCTTACCATCTGCTGGCCAAAAGCAGCCTTGCAAGCAATGTGGAACAGATTTGGGTGCGTCATGTGGTGTGAGTCACCTAAATATTGGTAAATTGTTACAACTTTTGTTAATATAAACTCTATAATATCACTAAAACTGTTGTCTTTAACACACTGATCTTTTAATACCTGAGCAAGTAACATAAATGGCAAAAATTATTTCCCAAATGCCAGCACAAACAGTGGCTTTGGCAGACTTCCTTATCCTGTGTTACTTTATGTTGAAAAAGAGTGCATAATTCATTTTTTACATGACAGTTCTGTTAAATTGTGACATTGATCTGTAATCCTGAGATAAAATATCTTTGTTCTCATATTACTGAATTACAGAGTAGGTAGAGGAATTTTATATACAGGGATCCACTCTAGTGGTGACTCAAGTTATGAAAATCTAACATTTTTCAAGATAGCATCACCTGCAATTCAGAGTAAGAGGGATTTGTGTCATCATCTGTGTGCACCTTATTTAAAATTTTATGGCTTTTAGATTTGTGAGACTTCCTGTTGTCTGAGTTTCTTGATGTGCAGTTTCTCTAGTGAGAAACCAGCCTAGTCATACAATCCCATACTGTAATGGGAGAGCATTTTTCTCATTCTGACAGTTATGTCAGGGATAAGATGAATTGTATTGTAATTCATTTTTATTGACATTAAACATTACACCTAAAGGAGACTTATACTCCCAACTGTAGTCTACTGCAGACTGTGGTAGTTTAAAGGTATTGTACATGCAAACATTAAAATTTTGTCATAAACGTTCATTAAAGTCACAAGGATGGACAGGGTAATGATACAATTCCTGGGGAATTTTGTCATTACCCACTCACCAGTCTGGCGTCTGGTCACCCTAAAATACATGTATAAAAATATCTGACAAACATCAAGCTATTAAACTTAAGCACTAATCTTATGACAGATGTTATGAACAAGCACAGAGAACAACCCGCATCTGAAACCTCGATTCATGGAGCTCTGTTCTCTCCTGCACATACAAAGTGCGAGTGCACTGTGCAGATGTTATTTAGATAAACGCAAACCTGGTGCTGTATGTTAGTCTATAGTGCTGACAGGGTTTGCTATAATCACGCCAACCAGACAAGAGAGGCAATAATGCCTACTCATTCCTGAAGCAGAGCTCAGCAGCATGTGCTGTGCTCGTGCCCTGAGATGACATCACACACAAACACACACGCACCCACACACCCACACCCACACCCACCCACACACACACACACACACACACACACACAAATTTGCCTTTATACAGCTCTGGGTGAATTGCTGAGTTAGCTGTATCAAGGCAGCAGAATCAGCTGTCCCATTAGCTTACTGTTGTTGAAACCAACAGCAAGTTATAAAATGATTAATGGTGGGAACTAGTGATTGCGAAAGCTGTTTTTTGTGCCCAGAGCGAGTGTCGAGGGGTGGTTGTGGGTCACTAATTCATGAAACATCTGTGATGGGAGGTGCCCACTTTATAAGCCAAATGGTATACCTGCACTCACACTCCACCCTTTAACTTATAAATTAGTTGGAGGAGGAATTGCGCTGATGTCTTCTATAGTCACCGTTTGTGGGTTAGTACATCATTCTTTTGACATCTGAAGTGGGCGTCCGGATGAATGTTCACCCTTTTTTCACAAAGGTAACATCAATTCTTATGTATTGGTGCAGCAAAGGTACTCTCATGAATTATGTAGTTTTATTAGGGAAGGATGTTTGCTTGTCGGTACTGTACAAATTATAATACTTCTCTGCATTGGACAGTTTTGCATGGGATTTCAAATGGCAGCAAGAGGTAAACAGTTTGAATGTAGATAACCAGAAATTCTGTATAGTGATGCTGGTAAACCGTCACAGACCCATGCAATGTGATATAATGCATTCTACTAACGGATATCAAAGGGATGGGCGAGGCAAAAGATCATTGACTGATCTAGTTTTCTCTGGACACAGAATTCGGTTTCAGCCGCTGAGGAAAAAGTTCTGTATTTTGCTCATAAGTCTGGATTTCTCACTTGTAATGGGGAAAATGTTTCCTGCCAGTGAGCAAAATGTGAACTTACAGCATCTCAAGTAGGGAAGATGGGTCGCTTTTCTCTGTCTGTCAGTTTTCACAAGTTGGGACATCTAATATACTCTGAGTCATTGTTAGTTGTTGCCACTATCTTTTTTTTTGTATCAAGTTTTAATGCCTAGCATTAGCATTCATATTATAGAGAAAATTGGCATGTATCAGAATTCCCAAGGGAGCAAAGAACTGTGAAATTTGTCATGGCAATGGACACATAATGCTGCCTTGTCTGCCAAGTGGGACAGATAGATTAGGACATCAACAGATATATTGCTTGTATTTCTAGCTAATGCATTGCTGATTTTGGGGGAGGCTTTTACATGCATTACTAAAGGCAAGCTAGTGTTCAGTGTAAACCAGTGTTTGATTATGTCATTCTAGGCTTTAGAGGAGATCTATTTGGTTCATTCCTTATTATTATCATTATTAATACTACAGTATATTATTACTGTTTCACTTCACTGATCTTCATGTTGTATTTTGCAACTTTTTGCTTAAGTGTTGTATAAGTAAATGGTTATGATTATTACATTGTAGACTCATCATCTTTTTTCATAATGAGGGCTTTTGGTTGATGGTATTTTTCAGCTTGCTGTCAGTTCCTATAGTTCCAGTGTATCTGAAAACACAGTGTAAACATCTTGAAATGTCAAGGGCATTTAATTTAGGTAGTTGAAAGTCTATGCCGACCCTTATGCCCCTCTGGCAGTCTGGACCCCTGTGTGATCCAGGCTTTTGACTGGGCTGTCAGAGTCATTTCCTCCAGCATAGTTGCAGTGTGAGCACTCTCACACAAGGTTGCTGAGAGGTCCAGTTTTCAGCAGCCTCTCATTCTCTCTCATTCCCTTTCTCTCCATCAAGCCATAAAGTGTTGCAGTACAACTTTCTGTTTCCCATCCTTTCTTCCCCTCTTGCTCTCTCTCTCTCCTTCCCGTCCTCTTTCTCTCATGTCCTCTCCCTCTCTCTTCCTGAAAGCTGATGATGATGGCATGAGACAGCAGAAATGTGAGCTGAGGGTTATACATCAAATGTCCTCTCGCTGTGAAGCAAGCAAGCCAGCGATACAGGCAGGCAGCAGAGTTGCTATCTGCTGACAGTCTAGGCGCACTGCCATTGGTGCAGAGCATGCTGCATAGTCCTGCTATGCTTGGCTACCCTTCTGAGAAGTGAGTAGTCTTAATCTCTCTCCCCTTCCATCTTTCTGTCTTAGTCCTCTTGTAAAAGAGTTCAAAAGAGTTCAGTAGCTTGTTGATTAATTTTTCGTTGAAAAATTAATCAACAAGGTAGAAGCCGTGACCGTATTGTAAATTTGTGGTGTAATCCCATTGATTTACATGACAAAGTAAATGACACAGATGCAGTGTAGTTACACTGCATCTGTGTCATATGGGAAAGATGGATAGACTTCATAAAACTACTTGGTAATCACAGCTTTCAAATGATGTACTGTACCACCAGAAAACACTTATCACCTCAACTTTGAGATAGTAAATACTAAAAGACAACTAGGCATGTTTTCCATGAACGACAGCAGTGTATATCCCTGAAATGACCTGAATCCTCAATGACTCCTTGTGTGACTTTGTTCGGCTCTATGGTTTGGCCAACTAGCGGTGGTCTCTATTAAGTACGGCTGCGCCCAGTAACCGGATCATTCAGTCCCTCTACTGCCCAAAACATCCTCCTTTACTATTTGATAATATTAGTGCTAACATTGTTGGGTTACCAAACAGGTCTGGTAGCGCCCTGGTGGCTCACCTGGTAGAGCATAGCACGTATCCAAGTCCTTACTGCAGTGACCTGGGTTGTATTCCAGCCTGAGCCTTTTTGTGCCTGTCATCCCCTCCCTCTCCCTGCCTTTCCTGTCTCTCTATTCACTATCAAATAAAACAGAAACGCCCCCAGAAATAATCTTAAAATCCAAAGTGTTCTTAGTCGAGGGTTTATGCATAGCAAATTTGAAAATAAATAAATAAATAAATAGAAGGTACTTGATGTATCAGGCTCACAGACAGGATCTGTGATCAGCGGTGATCTCAGTGGTAGTCAACCCCAACTTGTCTGATATAATAATGTCCACCTCAGCTTTCAGCTGGTCATTACTGCTAGATGTAATACTCACTTTCCGGCCTGTACTCAGCAGCATTTGCCAGACGATGCAGAAATTAGTGAAGTTAAAATAACTATATTCCTGGTATTTCAAATACACAGAGAAAACTTTTATTCACTGTTGGTGAAATATTTTGCAAGAGAAAAAAAGATGATATTGAACTATGCACCATCTTTAGCAGTGTCATTTCAAAGTATGGACGTTTATCATTCGTGGACCATGACTGCACACACTGACATCTGTTTTCTAAATTAAAGGGGGAAGACGACCCCTGCCTTGAATGTCCTTGCCACCTTTCTGAAATTAAAACCGTGCCCTTGCAGATATCTGTCCGTGCTGTTGAAATTCCTTGTTCTTTGATAGAGGTCAATAAATCATAGACCCTTTTACACTTGGTTTTAACATGCGTTTTGTTTGATTCAGACACAAGGAGACAGCCAAGACACATAGCCATTCACACCTGTCAACACAGCTGTAAACAGACATCTCCAGACTGTCTTAGCTGACCGCTTGTGTTCAGATTCTGTTACTGCCGACATCACTCGGTTCACTACGTTTTGTCAGGGAGACATCAGGACGCATTAGCTTTTACACTACAAATGACATGTGGTCAAATGCATCCCAGACCACTTTGGTAAGTGGCGTGAGTATTTGTATTTAGCGCTATCCACTGAACTGATCTGATCACCCAAAGCGAAAGTTAAAACCAAGTGTAAGCAGGGTCATAGATCACAGATCAAGTGTGAAAAACCTGAACATAGTTATCACTAAAAGCAAGCTTTCGCCATTGCACAACCATGCAGAGACCTGAAAAAATGCAATCTGACATTTATTCTTTATAGGCAATAATATAGAATAGCTTCAGTTCTTTCACAATTTACGTGTTTAATAATAATAATACTAATAATAATCATAAACAATGATGATAATATAATAATCATCATAACAATAATAGTAATCATAATGTATTAACAGCAACGATGATGATAAAAAGCTGTATAGCACAAATCAGTCATTGTCCGTAATGAAGTATCCCTAATATCCCATGTGACATTTTCCAGTTCATTATTTATATGCCATTCTCCCAAACAAAAACAGGACTGAAGGTTCCTGGTATTTGCTTCCGCAGAACGACATTAAAAGGAGCAAAGTCCACGTCCTGATTTTTCACCCTGCTCATGGGAAGGACTGAAAGGACAAGCTGTTGAATAAACATACATGGAAGTGAAGGTACAAAAGTATGCACATCAAATAGGCCGAGCCTGAGGGGAAACAGCTCAAAAACTGCACTCTGCGGCTTCACAGCCAAAAAGGTTGTGGGTTTGATTCCCAGTTCTGATTGTATGGAGTTTGCATGTTCTCTCACTTATTGTAAGTCTCCTCCTATGACTTGTCTGGTAATTTAGAGACTCAAAATTGCCTTCATGAATGAATGTGTGCTGAAGCCAGCTTGATGACTTTTTCGCTGGATTTAGCAACTTTTCAGACCCCCTGAGGATTTGAAGCGTAATGATACCCCAGATTCAGTTTTGCTCTACCTAAACTGCAATGCGTTGCAGAGAGGCAGTGGGAGGGGTTGGGAGGAGCGGCTGTCACATCAGTCTGAACTCACTTACTGAAGTAAAATGTCAAACATCCCGTGACATTCTCCGATTTTTGTAATTTGTAATCGTGGAAAAAGAATAATGGATTCAGCACCAAACACATAAGTCGGTCACCAAACAAACAGTACCGTGTTTTAGCACACTTCACCTTAAATTTAAAAAGCAACTAGCAACAAATCTAGTGAATTTTTCTGACAACAGGTAACCCTATTAATTTCCTGACTTCCTAAACATCCCATTACAGATCTCTATGGGTGATGTTACTTTATGCTTCTTGTCTTATTTATATTTATCTTGACTTGTCTAATCCAAGGTGATGTGATAATGACAGGGCTTCCCATGCATGGCATAAAAGCAGGGACTGACGCAAATATATTCATATGCAGTGAGATTGGATTTAGCAAATTTTGTGAGTTTGAATTCTGTGTTGACCCTGTTAAGGACTGTGTCCTGTCCAGGGTGACCCCTTCCCTTCTTTTCAGTCAAATATGAGAAGGTTTAGGATTGTAAATTGATTTAATTATGTACATTGCCAGTATTTTCTGTTTTTGCTTTCCGGGGTTAGTCTGTACTTTTTCTTTATTTGTTGATGAGACATTGTGCCACCTGCTGTCTGATGGAAGCTTGATGTCTGTTTTAGTCACCATTTTTAGGTTTTCAGCCATAATGAAAAAAAAAATAGCTATACTTAGTTTTGCATTCCAGCATTTGTGGCTTTATGAAATGATGACAATACAACATATAGTTTACCATAGTTTTTGTTTTTTAGAAATCTTAAAATATGTAGCACATTGATCATATGTCATTTCTACTTCTATCATTTCCCACATTTCAGGAACACTTGCAAACTGATATAAATTTCATTTTTGCCACAGCAGAACAAATGGATGTGGATGTAAACCAAAAGCCTCAACATGATAATGAAAAATGGAGTAGCATTTCTCTTCCACAACACAATGTATGGCCATGTTTCCCTGGCCAGCTCAGCAATGGAAAAGCTGATGCTATGCTACACAACTGGCTAGGTGTCATAGGACTGTACAACTTCTATACTTGTCTGTTTGTTCTCACTTAAATATATAATGTCATATCTCATATAATATACACATAGTGGCCACTTTATTAGGTCCACCTGTATAATCTAATACAATCCGATACAACTGTTCTGCCATAAAGTTTCCTTTCCTGATGCCTATAATGCTCAGCTTTTCTTTTTGTCACAGTAACAGAGGTGTCCATTCAACTCTGTTTAGCATTGAGCTCATAGTTTGTGCTGCTGTTTTACTGAACTGCATTTTACTGAGGGGTGTTTCCACTATTCTGTCCCCTGCATGTATGTAGATTGGAAGGACAAAAAAATAGAAACACCTCTCAGTATAATGTAGTCCAGTACAAGACCTCTGCAAACTACAACCTCAGTAATAAACACAGAATTAAATATACATATTCTCCACAATGTCAACAAAACTGAACATTATAAACTTTGTTAAAAGGTAGAATTTATGGCAGAGCTGTTGCACTGAACTGCATTAGACTGGACAGGTGGAGCTGATAAAGTGGACACGGAGTGTAATGCCTCCTTGGTACAAACATTTTAAGTCATACAGTACAGGGCAATTGGTGAATTTCCATTTTTGCACTCCACAACTGATGAAATGGCAGCTGCTCCTCACATTTTGAAGTGAAAGTTAACAGAAACCAGGCCTGTGGAAAAGCCAAACCAGCAGCAGGACAGCATGAAAACTCCTTTGCCTTCTATACATTTGATAGCAGAGAGACTGCAGTGTCTCATTTTCTGCCAGGAAACATTTGTCTTGCCTTGGCTGCAGGTCCAGGACAGGAGGTGAAGGAACAGAACAGTCACTCAGTCTTTCTTTCTTTCTCTCTCTCTCTCTCTCTCTCTCTCGCTCTCTGTCACACACACGCAGACACACACACACACACACATACATATATACAGCAGATCCAAAAGGGAGAGGTCACCAGGGAGTGAAATATTATTAGATCAGAAATTAGGTTACTGCTTCTTTTTAACTTACATACCCAAGAAAGACCCTGCATTGGTCTGTCTCTGTGCTACTGCAGTGTGACCACACATGCTTGTCAGTAAAGACATATTTGCACTGAAATATATCCTTATGTAGGGTGTTTATAAAAGTGTTAAGTGGTTAATTCATGGAAATACCTCTGTCCAGGATGACCGGCCAGGTCACGCTTTAACACTGAAAACTGAGATGATAGGAACTGAGAAGGACATCTATCCAGGGAAAAAAAATCTAGTTTGAAGGCTGACATTCTCAGTCAGCTTCTGTAGCATTTGTCCAGTTTTGTCTGGTTAGTGTATTAGTGCAAAGTTTTCACATGACTTTCTTTGCATTTCGGGAAGATATTACTTCATCAGACATAGCCTACTGCATGTTTTCTCCTCAGTAAGGGCTTCCCACTGCAATATTTAGAACCTTTGGGACCATCACTTCAGTGTCACCTATAAAGCTGTTTAAGTGCCTCTGTCACCTTATTTTAATTTGACAGTGTTTGACTATCAAAATATGCTGGTCCCACTCTTTAAAGTGATAATTCTGGTTGTTACAGAACCATTGTAAATTATCCAAACATGACTGTACCATGCAACTAATGATCTGCTGGGACTGTTCTGAAGATTTTAAAATGCTATTTAGATTTAGTTATTGGAAATGTGGTGAGTGTAAATCACTAAATCCTCTCAAGACTAGCGTATCTCTGATTTAGTGTATTGGTGAAGGATGTCCAAGAAAACTGGCCACTGGACTGCTGATGGTTTGATTTTCTAAAAGCTCAGAGTGAGGATTTTTTTTTCCAAATGGGACTAAGTTGTTCATAGTTGTTCATACACATTTTAATATTAAAAGGCCATGTCATAACTGTCTTCCTGGAACATACACACATTTATGAGAAAGATTGACTCTCAATACATTCTTTGAAAACCTACACTGCCATACCAAAGTTTTTCTAAAAGAGGGAGTGTGAACGCCTCTTTAACCCAATGAATGACTTAGGGAGGTTTATCTGATTTCCATTGCATGAGAACAAGTTTCCTGGTCAAAAGTGAGGGGAATGCTACAACATTGGCCTGGAGCGCAGTAACATCCTCAGCAGGGGGCACATCATAATGGTGATGATGGAGTTGGGATCTGTTGTTTTCCCACATATGTGTGAAAAACTCTCAAGCAGAATGTGTTGAGAGATGGACATGAGCAGAGCAGTAGCTGATAGCAGAGCAGTAGCTGGTAGCATTTCAGACACTCGAACAATGCAGTACTTTTGAATTGCATTGCTTCATACAGAAGGAGGAGGTATGAATGTGCTCCAGGCTCTGTTGCCAAATATCATCTGAGAGTTTGATGGCTAAGTCCTGCTTGCAGGCAGACTTTGTGTAATCCAGTGGGTTGATGTCTTGTACAATAGTATAGATTTTAGAGACACTGAGATATGTCTGTTTATCTCCAGTCCATAAGCATGTTTATCACTTTCCTCTCCAGAAAATGAGGAAATGGCCAGTGTTTCATAGCAAAGCAAAGGGCCTACAAGGATCTTAAGAAGTGTTTCTCTGCATTGTCTTTTTGAAAATCACCAAGTCATCACTGTGCCACAACTGAAATGCCACATCAGTTTGGGTGGTTGAAAAAGGTGATTATAAGTCAGTGGCAGATGGCCACTTGTCTGGAGGAGGCAGAAGAGCTTCCTAAATAGAGTCTGAAATCTGAGGGAGCTTAAAAAAATGGGGTTGTGGATTCATTCATTCATTCATTCATTAGTCATTTTGACTTTGTTAGTCAATGTTTTGTAACCCAGCCCCATCGTCTGTTTGGGCATCCTCATGTGGGGGTCTTCTGCATTTGTAAGTTTGGATGCAAAGGTTACACCTGGAAGTTACGGTCCTGTTTCTGGTTAAGCCACGCTCCCTTTTGGCAACTTTGTTATCATAGGACACACCCTTTTCAGCCAGTAGGGGGGAAAGGTGGTAGGTGCTGACTCATGACCAACTTCCTTGCTTGGTTTTATGTTATGTGGATGTGTTGGAAACTATGGCCCTGTTTGTGTTAAACTCTCATGATTGCCACATCTCCTTGAGGCCAGTTGGCTAGAGAGGTTAATCAGTTCTTTGCTGAACAACCTTCCTAGCAAGTTTCATGCAAATCCATCCAGTGCGTCTCAAGTTATCCTGGGGATGTACAGACAGGGTGGATCACATAACCCCCGTGCCAGAGGATATATCTCCTTGGTGGATGCAGTAAACTTAACGTTAATTATTTATTTTCCTTTAAGTAGATTACCCTGCCTCTCAGTCCTGTTTTACATAATGTTATAACATAACAGAATAGAGAATTTACTAAACTGTCAAAAATTGTTATTTGATCATTAACAATGAAATAGTACTTAACTAATGTCAAGTAATGATATTTTCACAGTGTAATAATCATTTATCTTTATGCCTGTAGTGACTTTAGGAATACTGTGAAGTGAGGTCTTGTGTTAAATTGGTTTGGGACTTGGCTGTAATGTATTATCTACATTAAAATAGGTTAATATAATTAAAATTTCAAAATACATAAACAATAAACAGATCGATAGTGAGGTGAAAAAAAATGAATGCACGTATGCATGTATTGCCTACATTGGTTGCACTATGCTACCTTTTTGGTTTGTGAAATAGTGGCAAGGTATGTTTGGATCATTAAATTAAGCCTCCACAGTATACATTACATTTGCAACTGTACTTGAAGATAAAAGTTGAAGGGAGAGGGAGGAATCTGTGTACATCAACAGTAAACCTCCTGCAGCCAGTTTGTGTTATTGCTTCTTATTCAAATCCCCCAAAACAGGTTTTCACATATATGGCAACGCTCTGGTCACAGAGCTGACTTCTGTCACCATCTGGCTATGTCCAGCCTCCTTACTTATGATTATGCATTTCAGTTTTTGTCAGCTAAATGGGCATATTGATATCCTAGATCTCAGAGAAGTTACCCAGAGGGACAACAAGGCTGCGAAAAGGCTGTGACTGAGGGAAATGAGTGACATTCTCTCTCAATAACTACTGTTGTCCCTTTTAGCAAAGCAGTGAATCTGTTTTGATTTGAGAGATGGGTCATTCCATGTCATTTCACCAAATTTTCAGGACATCCCACGCACTTGGGTCTCAAAAAATTCTGAAAAATTCACCAGTTGTTCCTTATTTATCCAATAGGCACACTGTAAAATTTTAGTTTGCTCGGATGGATATTTTTTGAGATACAGCCAATTTAGTGAGGGGGGTAAGTGTCGATTTTGGTGCGATTTTCACACGTCCTTATTTTTCCTCCATTTTCAGGTGTCAGTATCTCAAGAACTACACCATATAGGAAACTGAAATTTGGTATGATAATACACCTCCAGCTGCTCTCTCAGAATATACAAAAACATCTGTCATACATCATAACTGGTAGGCATGCCAGCCACATGGGATTCGTGGTCGACCATGTTTGAGTCTTCAGAAAACAACTTTGTATATGCCCCAGCTTCTTGATTTTTTCAGAGCTTTGATATACATACATGGACTGTTCAAAGCATTAATGGTTAGTCAGATATATGCATTGGTTTCTGGATGGCAGCTTCTCCAAATCCAAAAAAAAGTTTTCAGGTCAGATTTTCATTGGCCCATAACTGCATGTGGGAATTAACTAATTTAAAGTTCAAAGTTTACTCTTTTTTGGGATATAAAACATTTTTTTTATGCAAGTTCTTCATTTTTATTTTTGATCCCAAATATGGGGCTATTTCACCACTTGCGAATATTGAAATTCCTCAATATTAGACCATTGTAGCTTGCTTTTGTGTCCTATATTCATTTATTGTTTACTATTTGTTCATCAGAAATGAATTTGTCACAACATCAACATTTTCATGAACTTTGGGCCATTTGTTGAAATGACATGGAATGACCTTGTTACAGTTTCTGATGAAGGGAAAGCATCATAATTGACCCACTATTTAAATAACAAAAAAGCCTCTATTGATTCTGTTGATCTGACTTGGTGGGTGCGTAGTCCCTTACTAATTTTTAGACTGCTCTGTATGCAGAAGATGACAGACAGTTTCCATGTATGGATTGTATTCCCTGTAATGTCTGCTTAGTATGCTGAGCAAAGTCTCCCAACACATTAGAGGTCATGGCCACTGTTTTTTCTTTTCTTTTCTTTTAACTTGTCAATTATGAAAAATAGTTCAGCTGCAGTAACCAGAAGGATAGTGCAACTCTTTGGGAATGGCACCATCTAGTGGCACAGTTTTAGAATTGCCGTCACAGTAGCCTGAACAAGACCTGTGTTTTTTACTCTCTTCTCTGTTTTCCAGCACTTGGGCTTTCAGTAGAAAGAGAATTGATGGAGGATGACAATCACTGACAACTAACAACTAATTTGTGGAGCCCATCATTTTAATTTTCCATTAAAATGGTTTGAGTTATTTTCAATTTTGTTTACAGAGTGTAAAAGAGTGTGGATCTTTACCTTACAGGTTTTACCTCCCTCTTCCAGGCCTCATGTATCCTGAATCCACCACTGACTCCCCAGCATGCCTCTCCAACAGACAGCATGCCTCCCCAGGCATGATCTACAGGTAAGAACGAACAGGGCCACATGAAATGTGACCACATGGGGGAACTTCAGTATCGTCTTTCTATATTGCAGCAGATAAACAGATGAACAATTTTTATTTGTATAAATCAGTACATTTACAAATCCATTTTGAGTGTTTAATAGTTAATAGACTTTTTTCACAGCAGCTATTTTGACATTAAATCGCAGGTGAACACAGGTGATACTAATGACAGTAATTGAGGTTCTGCTGCATTTCAGTGTATCAGAGTCTTTCCACTGAGCCAGCATGGACAACAGCAGGACCCTGGCTCTGTTAGACCTAAATGAAGTGATAATTAATGTCAATTAATGAGAAAGCGGATCCACTGGATGGTAAAATGCCAGGCAGATTGTTTCAGTGCAGTCCATGTCAAATACACAAGACTGCAGAATGTAAGGTGTCCTTCAACTTTAATGTTCCCTTAAATTTTCCATTGTGGAACTGCAAAGTAAAAAAAGTAATGGTAGTAAGGGAAGTTGAAACAAATCAGATCTGAGTCCCTGTAACTTTTGCTAAGTTGTATGCATTCTTTCCTGTAATTCACCCTCTCTGGTCTTATAATCAAATAATATGAAACTGCTGTTTGCCCTCAGTTAATTTGTTATGATAATGTTGTCAAGCACAAGGAACTGCCGGCTGTCAGATGTGAACATGTCTCCCCTTATACCCATAAAAAAATTTCATTCCAAGTGGTGGGAATTTTGAATAATTTAGTAGTCCAGTACTCTATCAGATTTAAATAAATAAATAAATAAAAAGAAGAATGAAAGTACTTGTTTTAAAAATGATGGAGTGAAAGTGGAGTGTTTGTATTCATGCGTTTGTATTTCTGTTTTATGAATAATAGTTCTATGAATAAAGCTTATTCATAGAACAAAGAGAAGCTGTGCTTGCTTCTCTGTGTTTTGTTTGGCGAGTTCAAATGATACTTGGCATTTTAACAATTCAACAACAGCCTTCATAAACAAAAATAAAATCAAATGTCGCCGCTGTTGGGAAAACATGCTCCACCAGCACAGAGATAGCAGGCACCTGCCGCCATATTGCATCCCACCAGCAAGGAGATGTTGGCTCAGCTTACCTCAGGAAGGCCACAGCGCCATCCTGTGGATTCAGTTGGAACTGCAAGATTTAAATGAGGGATTTAGTAGGAAATAGTTTTTTCTATTCTGTCTCAATCAAAATCACTTTGCAAACTCAGCAGTAGTAGTATTCTAGTAATATTTTACTAGCCAAAGAGGTTATTATGCAACGAGTACTTGTTTCCATCTGTAATTATTACAGTAAATGATATTGCAATAAACAAAGTATTGGTATATTTTAAGGGCATCCTGATGGCTTGGTTGACTGAGGTTCATATCATGTAACATGTTGTCCTGAGTCCTGAGTCTAACCGTGGCCATTACGGGTACATTGTATGATTGTATTTAAGCAGCTTGTCAGATGAGTCCACAGCAAAGTGTAATGCTGTAAGAAGCGTTTACATAGCCACTGTTTTGAATCTCTTGTCTCTTAGGTGATTTATCCTAAACACTGCAGGCTGTGAATCATTCACACACTTTAGACTGCAAGAATGTTTTAAGGACAGCTGATGAAGTTTTCATGTCATGTCATAAAATATTATTTCAATGTTTTTTTCTCTCTTTCTTTTCATCTTCCTGTTTGTCCCCACCCTGTTTATTTCTCTTTCATTCCTTTAGTGCACGGTATGGCAGCCCTAAAAGACAACTACAGTTTTACAGGTAGGTTCATTCTATTACGATATGGCTTTTAATATGAGCCCACAAATGTGAACACACGCCCTTGATTTCATTAGAAAGCTTTTCCTGGTATTCTCCAATGTCACAGATTGAGACAGTCTCTTTATTTAAACCACAGGCTGAGTAAACTGAGGATGCACAGATTATTTTTAGATGAGTAGAGAATAATGTGGCTCACAAATTGTTTATACTAAATTATAAATTGGACTATTTGAAGACAAGACACTGGCTATTGAAGGAAGGAATGTAATGCAGTGGCGCCTTGGCCTCATGCAGCACTAAATTCACTGGTTATCTGTTCAGTTTGAGGGGGAGAGGCAGGGACTCTGACGCTTGACGTTGAGACAGTGAGACTACCATGTTTACAGCCAATGTTCACTAAGATGCTGGTGACCCAAAGTTCCTGTTCTCATTGTGTCCTGCTTATTTACTGCTGTCTTGAATTTATGATATTTTTGTTCCTCTTCTTTATTTTATTTTGTTACGTTTTGTACAGTGTATCATCTACTCAGTTTACTTAATAAACAGACACTGGTTTCACTGTGAAATCATAAAATGTACGATACAAGTTATGAGTTGGTGTGTGAGCAGGCAGGGGGGTTGGGAAGGTACTATAAAAGATAAAGATCAACTAGAAGGCCTTGAAAAAATTATGAGTAAAACTAAATTCCTTGTAGTGAGGGTTGACAACAATAGGAAAAAAATCATCAGTCACTGAAGATTGTTGTCTCTAGTATCTCGGTCCAATCATATTTATGCACAAAGAATAAAAGTTTACATAGCAAAATTGTGACATTGCTTGCATAGTAATTGTCTTTTGCATGGTGCGGTGCAATAATATTTCCTCCCCCATAAAGGCTCATCTTTTTCATATCTATAATTGTTAAAAAAGGGTATAGTTTAGAGAATATCATGTGTAATCCAAGCAAACAAAGTGTTTGGCCTACTGTATAAACAGAATTGTGAATAAACTAAAATTAAAATGAGACTGAGTGTACTAAAACATTCAAAATAAAAATAAAAATTAAATGAAAATATAATGACTAAAACTAAAAGTCACACTGTGACAATGAACTACAACTACTGTAGACTAAATCCAAAAATATGTGCCAGAATGAGTAATTATTTCTTATAATTAATAATCGTTACTTATAACTTGTACTTGTACTTGTTTAAGAAAATGGCTAAAGAGTTTTTGGTGGCTGGGTGCCAGTTTTCTCCTACCTACTCATCAATCTCCTCTGCTCAAATGGCTCGTGACTTGCTAATCTGAGTCCTTTCAATTTTCAGACATTTTTGAAAACAAACAAACAAAAATTGCTCACTTCACCAGTTTTCAAACTTAACATTAAGCTCTTGTACTCCAAACAATCGCTGCTGTGAGCAAGGATCGTAAGTAACGCCGCCCTGGAATCACTGAGTGGTTTGCTCGCTCTAGGTGAAAGCACATTAGACTCTCGTAACCTATTGCAGTGCTTGACATAGAAATTTTATGATTTGTTTTGTTCACACTAGTATTGCCAAAAAAAAAAAAAATCTGGAAGATGATGATTTTTATGGTGAAGCTGCATGTGTGAGAGAGGCTTGTGCTTGACTTCCCTATGTGAAAATGCTGCTGTGAAGACCTCATTTACACACACACACACATGCACACGCATAAAATGTAACCAGATTAGAACAGTACATCACCAGTAATGCTGATGATCACTGTGCTAAGTGAGAAATGATTGAATATAAGTTAGAATATATCATTACCTGTGGTGCTCACCTCATGTTGTGCTTTCCATGTTACTGAATTGTGTCCCTTTTTCGAGGAGTGTGGCTGCTGGAAACAGAACAGCGGCCAGAGACCATTCTCTTACCTCAGTTTTCTGTGGTCCATTTTATTCGTACAGCAAGTAACTTTGTGTTTTACAGAGACACACCACCCGTGGAACAAGCGAAATGAAAGGCTTTTAGCATTCTTTTTGCTGTTTCAGACAATCAAAAGCTTTTAGTGCCAACGTCAAGATAAATAATTTACTTGTGGGATTATTTGCTGGGCTTTGCAGCGCAGAAGGGGGTGGTGGTGGGAGGCCCTGATAGGGCTTCTTGTGTGCCGTGTCACCAAGTAGGAGGGGGTGGAAAGCCCAGCATTGCTAACTCCTCCAGCAACCAGACTGTTAGCAGTCCAGAAGCTGCCCCGGTTGGCTTCGGGCTCAGTAAAAGAAGTACTGCTGTTACTGGCCACCACCAGTCTCCGTCATGAGCAGCGTGGTCCAGAACCCCTACATTGGCCGGACGCCAAGCACCCGGGTGAGTACTGGACAAAATGTAGAGGATGGATGGATTGAAGGAGGATGAAAGGATGGATGTTGCATGGATATGCTGCCCACGTCCGGAGTTCTATGTGGAGTCTTACTGACAGATCTTCTAATGAAAAGAGGAAGATCATGGATGGTTCTCTCTCCTCTCCCTCTCTTTCTTCCTCTGTTTCTTGGGATAGTGCTGTTGTGTTGTTCAGCCTCAGTGAAAGCAGAGGATATGTGCCATCGCAATCATCACGAGGGAAAAAGAGGGTCCTGAAATATTGAGTAGTTTGGCATCTCTTGGTGGAGGCTGCTCTGGCTGGTTAGGAAAATGGTGGAGCTTTCAGAAAGGAGAGAGCACAGAGAGGTACAGCTATAGCAGAGATGCTACTCTCAGTAGGGGTCTTGCTCTGTATGTGAAAGGACATAAGGTTGGATTTGCCTGTAAATTCAAAGTTCGCTGGGACAGTGAAGTGCTCTGTTTTTAATGTGAGTTTGTGAGCTTAGCTTGTGATGTTAAATTCCAAATCACTGCAAAAGGAACACCGCACTGTAGAAATTAAACATGCATACTTGCCAGTCTGATTAGAGTTTTGCTGTCCTACATGCCTTTTATTCCACAAAACTGAAAATTGAATTGTAATCCTATTCATTTGTGCATCTTACCAAAGCTTTTTTGAAAACAGATGCTTATGATAGGAACGGATTGTTATCAGTAGCTGGGAGGTAGTTTAAGATGTCATAATGAAAGAATGGCAGTGGATGGCAGTGGTCCATTAAAGAAACTTAATTCCATTTTTATTGTTAACAATATCCACTAAACACAAGTTTTAATTAGGTTATTTAGGAACGTTCGGAGTAATAAGTTTGGTGTGGGGGCAGATTGGCCGTGGTGTTTCCAGTGCTGCAGTGGCATTATCAGTTTGATTATCGAAGCTTATGCTCCATCCGTGTGTTTGTCTAGTATTCTGATACCTACCAACCCACAGACCCAGCACTTTGAGCTAGCAGCTAGACTGCAAGTTCCCAGGAGTCAACTGAATCTTCCAGGTCTTACCTCAACCAAGGTGGCACTGAGCTCCTTCCACACAGTGATTTTTCCCCCTCATGCATGCCACAGGACCACAGACTTTGACCCAGCCACCCAGGTTTTGTGCACAAAGATCCCACACTGCCGGAAACACCATCACTGTGCACATGTTCATTATAACAATGCACTTTGGTGCTTCACGTATTTCACTCACCCGTAAAGACTCCTATTATTTCCTTCAAGGAGCCATTGTGTTTGTACTCTGAAAAGGAGGGGGGAGTGGGGACAGTGAGGGCCAGCTCTGATTACATTACAGGCCATGATGCATGGGGCTGGGGATGATGGGAAGGGAGGGGCGGTAGGATTGTCCTGTTGGCCTCCCAACTACCCTCCCACTCTGATCAGCAGTGGAACAGGTGCTATTTAAAGCCATGGCTCTATCCCACTCCCCTTTGGCTTCAACAGCAGTGGTGCGACACCAGATTGTGCTCGGTCTGTTTGTCAACTGGTCTGTCCGTGTGTGTGTTTCACACTCCACCACCTCCACCACACTTGGTGGCACCAGCTTGACCGTGGCTCTGACCGGGTTTGACACGAGCACCTGAGGCATGTTTGCCACACATAGGAGTAGTCTGACCGAGGTGCGGGGCGGCCACATGGGCAGTCGCCGCCTGAGCCGGCAAATGAGTGTTCCCCCTGTCGACAACCTCCAGATGCCCAAGCCCGGGGGTGGCGGTGGAGGGGTGCCGCCTGGGAGTCGAGATGGCAGCGGGATACGGCGGAGCAGCAGTATCAGCAGCGGTGGCGGCGGCTCTGGGGGCAAGATGCTGTCCCTGTCATCCATGAGCGAGAGTGTGCGCAGTGGCCTAAGTTGCTTCCTGTCAGAGCAGGCGCTGGAGCAGGAGGAGAGGCAGCAGCGCAGCAACCAGCTGGCTGAGTTCCAACGCCTGCGGGAGGTTCGCGCCGCCGCTCAGCTCAAAAACCTGGAGGACTTCCTCAAGATGAACCATGTGTCACTCAGGGAATGTGTGTCTTATACGACTGGCATGAGGTACAGGTAAGATAAGGACAATTTCTCTTTTTTTTTTTTTTTTTTTTTTTACAAGCCAGGGTTTTGGACCTGGGCTAAGATGTGGAAGAAGCTGATAAAAGGCCATGCACCTTATGACAAGTGTAGTAACAAAGTGGAGTAACAAAAACACTGCAAGAACCCATGGAAAAGAGTTTCATGTAAAAGATAACAGGCTTGAGATGACTGGACAACTTCCTGGTTGTCATTCCCTTGATGGAATTCTTGGCATTTTTCCTTTAAAAGCAAGTTGGTCAATAAAGAGTTTGAGTGAAGGCCTGAGCCACAGTGTGCTGGGTGTGAGCGAATCAAATAAACTTCAGGGATAAAATTCAGTTGTCACAGCAGTGTTGTAAAGGGTGGCCAGAGTGAGCTTTTTAAGAGTTTTAAGAATAGAAGTATGCAGATTAGCTTTTTTCATAAGGCAGGCAAGTAATCACAATTTACCAAAAGGCTCTACTTTTGGATGAGTCATTGTAAAATTGGAAGAAAAAAAAGAGTGACATTGTGTGTGTGTATACTGGCTAACTGAAACTCAGCTTCATGAGACCACCAATATGACCACAGGAAGGCACAGAAAAGACACAGGCAGAAAAGTAGCAAGAGTTGTGTGAATGCTTATTTTCTTGCTCATTCGTGACTTCGTTCATGTGTAATGCTTTTTGTACAGTGCAGTGCTGAGGTGATTACAGTATGCTTTGTTCAGGCAGCCTTAAAGCCCTTTGTGAAGGAAATGGAGCGTTTTTACAACAGGAAGAGTAGCAGAAGTCATGCACAGCATCCTTGCTGCAGCTTTAGACATTCACAATCCTGGAAGATGTTTGGTGATTTTCTGATCATAGTGGCTAAGTGAAGGTACTAAATTAAATATTCATTATCTCAGTTACAACAAAACTGTGCCACCATAGCACTTTGATGTTAACAGGTGCTGTTTTTAAAGTAAATCACTCCAATCATGCATATGCACCCCCAAGCACTTAAAAAACACAAGTGCATTTGTAAAATCATGTTGAAAACTGAAGTGCCCCTCACTGTTGTGCGTATCTTAAAGATGCACTATGTGGAATTGCCAAGGGACAAGTGGAGCGAGGCCCTTTTAGAGACTCAGCTGACAAATGCAGAAGAAGCACATAATCTTATCTGTGAATCGGTCCAACAATGGCAACTATGTAGACTCAAGTTTGCACTGATTATTTATTTATTTATTTTTTAAAGTTTGTTGTTGATTTTTGAATGCTTCTTTGCAGGCCAGTACTATTTAAGTGGTTTAAAAACGTCACCACACCTCTTTTAAAATTAGACAAATACCAGTTTGTGTCAAGACTGAGTATGCAACAGCTTGCTAATTGAAATGATTTTTGATAGATTTTTTAGTACTTATATTGAGAAATGTCTCTTTGTATCTTTAGTCTTCATATATTTATTTAGTAATTATGAATTTGTCTGATGTGCTTTTTTAGTGACTGTTAATGTAATTCAGCTCCTTTGACATAGGGGGCCCTATGTTGTCTATTGATATTTTACTGGTGGACACTCGCCCACTCCTCGTCCCCTGTATAACACCTGTGTGTACTAATGTTATTTTAGACTTCACAAAAGAGTGGCCTGAAATGTCAATAAAAATGCCTGCCATGTAGATAAGTGTGTGGGTTCACTTGCTTTAGAGGAGATTCAGCCATCAAATTATGCACTTATTCCATGTTTTTTGTCAGCTGAGTCTGAATTGCCCTCATCTGCAGTAAATTTGAAGTGTACACCTTTAACCTAGATATTAGATTAGATTAGATAGAATTTATTGTCTTGAGGAAAACTTGTTTTGGACACAGCAATGCCTCTTGTATAAAACACACATGAAATACACAGAAAATGCATAGATTACACATACATACACATTATCACATTTTTTTCATTATTACATTCTACCACAGTATTCAAACTCCTGGATAGTCTGACAGTTTGTCTCTTTATTTCTCCATGCAAACACGTACACACATGAACACACAAGCAGACACAGTTGTTTTTCAGTGGCTGGGTCAGAGAATAGCAAGCGCTTATTAGAGTCTGGCCATGCAACGAGTTGCTGGCCAGGTTTTAAAACTGTTCTGATCATTAACCCTGTGGCACTTTGCTAAAAGAGGCAGAAAAACAATCCAACTGTACCACTATGTCATTCTGGAATTTACATTAGAAAATAAAATGGTTAAAAAGCAGCAAGTTTAAGCTTCAGTATATAACATAAAGTATTTCTCTGACATAATGAAACACACTCTCTCAATATAAGTCACTAATCTTGTTCCCAGTTCATGAGCTGTATCACAGAATTCTCTTGAAAACACACATTGTGTTATAACTAGCAGAAAGCAGTCACATTAAGCTTTTATTAGAAGAATGCTTTCTGGAAGACGATCTTTAAGATCATTAAAAAAGCGTGTGCTGGTAATATTTAGCACACCAGCAGTTAGACAGTTGCTATTCAGACCTCATAGTGGTGTAGAATATCAGCTCCAGCGCTGCCTCAGCCTGAGCGCAGGCAGTCCTTCACAGAGGAAAGACCATGGCGCTATTGAATTACTGATGTGGTGTTGTGAAGATGATTTGACCTGCCTGTAAATAGTTCGCTGGCTGTTCTGTTATGTTTTGTCCTGCTTTGGGATATAATTACTTTCTCTTCTAAATGCATGTGGGTGTAATTTGAACTCTAAGAGCGTTGCTAGTGCTGTCATCAGCTTCTTGTTGATATGTAATTAACATCAAGGACTAACAGTTTGTCAAAGTCATAGTGCAAAACAAGCCAGATCCCAGTAACTTTGGCTAGGCAAGACAACGTTTGGATACGTGTGAGTACTTTCAAGGGTAATGTCAAGTATGCTTCTTAGCACATATACTGATAGGCAGTATGTGATTTGTCATTTTTTCAACAGCGGGGGTGGTCTAATTCGCCCGTACCACCAACCAACACACACACTCATGTACAGCTCCCAAGGGACATTGTTGCAAGACACCTTAACCATAGCTGTGACATTTGTGATTCTACAATTCTGTTTTATCCAATTTTCTTCTACACTTGTCTCTTCATAGCTGTTTATTAAAATAATGAGTAAATACTGCTTTAAATTTTATGCAGCAGGCTGAGGTAATTGAGGCTGGGTTTTCACATGTTTCTCACAATACACTACAAGCAGGGCCATTTTTACATGACCCCTTGGAAATTTTTACCATCTAAATTCCTTGAAGGACACACAATGGAAATTGTGCAAAATAGAAAAGAGAACATAATGGCCTAATATAGCCAGTTACTGTCACTTCTCTCTGCCTTTACTGTCACTTTCAGGTGGAGCAGAAATGCCAAAAACGGATATTTTTCAGAACACTCTATAGGTTTGTCAGTATAAACCTTACCTCAAATTATGTAACCGCAGCAGCTGAGCCCAAAGCATTCAGTCACAATATGTGCTGCACTCCCAGGTCACACAAAATATCTATAGTAAAAGTAAATATCTGTTGTAAAGTCTAACCTTGGATATTTTGTGGTGGAGGTGGCTTTGTCTGGGCTGTATGTTCAGCAGTACATACCCTACTGAATGATCATAGACATATTAACAGAATATCATAGGAATACTACAGGCAGCAGTGTGTCTCTATGACGCTGTCACTCCTCTGTGACTACACATTGTCAATTTGATCATGAAGGGGACAATTACACTATAGAGTATATAGACTCCAATGTAGTGTAGACTTGACTATTTATAGTTTATTTATAGTTTATTTAGTGAATATTACAGATCCAAGACAAACCTGACAGGGCAGGACTGAAAGAAAAAGGTGCAATTACATATCTGCTGCTTCAGTACTATGGACAGCTACATGTATTTATCAATACACAGCACAGTTAGGCTACTGATATTTTATATATGCTGACTTTTCTAACTTTATTTATTTATTTATTTATTTATTTGTAAATTGTTCAGGTTACATTTTCACTCTATCTCTAACCCATGTCTCTTCAGTGGCACCTCACATTTAATGTCCTTTTGCTGACCTGGCCAAACAAACTGAACTACAGGAGTAAACTGCTTGTTTTGTTATTGTTGCTACATGTTTACAGATGCCTGATTAAAGGCATTTTATTATTCAAAAGAGATTAATTAAATTGCTGTACTGTGTTAGGGGTTTAGTCCACCTAGTTTTTTTCTGGCAGGAATGTGTTGGCAGGGCTCTGGGAAGCACTGGGATGAAGTGCTCTCTATGCGGTGAGAGGGAAAAAAAACTGTGTGTCACAGGTTTTGTATCTATGCACAACAATGTTGAGATATCAGCATCACCACTCTAAGCCCATTTGCCAATCTGCTCCAACAAATGGGCTTTTCAATCTTTGTTATGATAGTGTCTGTTTGAAATATCATGCTGGTCAGGATGAGCAGACACAGCCAGAAAAAGTTTCCCCTCCATTTTCTTGGTTGTTATAAAGTTAACACTGTCACCTAGGTGAGGAGTCACTCCCAGGGTGATGATGTGATTAGTTGCCTGAAAAGGGGCGACAGTGATGACACCAGCATCTTTCTGAAAAGTTCAGAGATTTTAAACTAGAGGTGCTTGGAGCCGCCCTAAAAAACGGTCAAAGCACTCTGGGAAAAGATGCTGGGTGCAGCACTTTTTAGACGGCTGCATGCTGCTGCATACGCTGTCCCCTCATTGGGAACAACTGAAAAAAGAGGCGATATGGGCACAAGTCCTAACAGTGCTTAAAACAAAGCCTCATCTGACTCTGTTGATTCACACAGCAGAGTTACCTGTAAGATTATCTGTTTATTGTGCACTCTGAGCTTTGTGTAATTGTGCAGCACTTGGAAAATGTCTGGTACATCTTCAATACATACTACAAGCAGCAATAGATGACAGGTATTGGTGAGAATCAACCCTTGAGGTCCTCATGAAATAAAGTCACGTGACTTCTACTTCCTCTAAACGTATTACATACTCATTTTAAACAAGTTTTGAGTATATACAGTGTCAATATACATACTTAGTTGGGGAGTCAAAAAATAGTCTAATAATTCCCCATGAATATCAAATACTATTTTTCCCTGAAATGCCCATCCTTACTTTGAAGATGAGCATACTGTACTGTTAAGTATTAATATGTAGTGTGTTTTTAGTATTACACAGGGCCTATCTTTAATGGTGACCTCATGCTGCCATTGTAGGTGTGATAAAAAATTTCAGCCAATAAAACCGCCGATTTTGCTCCTCCACCTATCTATTCAAATACAGTTGTTTCTCTCCACAACTGATGTCCTGTTGGTTTACACTTGATCCTTCCTTGTATTATATCCAGCTCCAGCATTTTGTTTCAACAGGAAATGCATAAACAAAGGAATTAAGAGCACCGTTTCATGGGGTGTGAATGCAGTCTGTTGTTGGCAGTGTTGTGGAAAAGAGTGTCCTCTTCTAATGTCCAGTTGTCATTTAAACAAGAGACCAGTCCTCAATAAAAACAGTTCAGTCAACAACAAAGGTTGCATTAACTATGTTTCCCCAGGCAACACACATCCACCAGGAATCATAAACCTTGTTATACTGTCGTTCATGACTCTCAGCAGTCAGTTACAGCAACCAATAAACACCACAGATAATGGCTTAACCAGCTTGTTATTATGAAGATTCATGAAATGAGCACAATGTCTTAAAATGCACGTACACTCTGTGCATGAATAATGATAGAAAAGCTTTATGTATCCCCATTTTGACATTCTTCTTGGTTTGGATCCTTCAAACCCTTCAAGCCCTGCATCTAAAGGACTGGCAGTGTCAATCCTCAGATCAGGACTATTATCCTGACAAGTGTCCGAACGTGTGAATGTCAGTCTAGGACTTTAAATTCAGAGTTTTTCTCAGAAGAATTTTAATTCTTCCTTGGTTGAGGGGTGGTTGATTTTTGAACCCCTGTTTCCCAGGACCTGAGGCTACGGGAGTGGCCTTGTTTTTTTTTTAATTATTTTTATGTCCCCATCAATGATTCCAGGTGGTCTTCTCTGTAACTTCTTTCATTTTGTTTTTAGTGCTCATTGTTGTTATGTTTCTGTGCTTGTACTTCCCAGAGATCCCCTGTCAATCAGAGTGTCCAACACTGATGTTTGTTTGTTTTCTTGCACTTTCTGTTGATGGTATTTTAATTTCTGGTGGGGACACTTGTTTATTTTTCTCTTTGTCTGTGCTGTTATCCTGTAGTCCAGCAGATGGCAGTATATTCATGGAAACGTTTCTTTGACGAGAGCCTTCAACAAAAAAATGCAGCAAACATCTTTAGATGCTTTCCCTGTGTTTGCAATGACAACAGACACTAGCAGGAATAATTTCAAAAGTCTTGTTTGCTGATCTGAACTGTACTTGCCTCTTTTGCCAATAATGTTCTTTGTCATTCAGTCAATATGTTGCATTATTAAAATTTATGTTGCTATATATTTTACATATTCTCATTGTCTGGCCAGGGGATGGAGATTCATATTAGGGTTTTGTTTAAATGTGTAAAGTAAAGTATAGCCTCACATTAAACTTAGATTTAGTGTTTGTTCAACACTTTTCTTCTGTAAGTGTGACTTTGAGGTCATTTAATTTCTTGAGGAGTACAGTAAATCTGCACATTCACGTCACCAGTCCATTCCTTTTCCTGGGTTTGCTTCTTTGTCTCCATCGTTGCTGCAGGGTCCTCCTCTTTTATGCTCTACTTGCTCCTTAATTAAGTGGCCCTCGCTCCACTCCCTTTCTCCTTTGGTTCCTTTCTTTCATATTTAATGGTGGATTGGCCTCTGGGGGAATATTCTGGAATGAATTGGGGAAGAATCTCTTACATACGCTTACATAACCAAATCTTAAAACACACACACACACACACACACACACACACTGATGTATAAAATCCTCCCACCTACAGTAAAATAGCCAGGAAATGCTCAAGGCCATTTTTATTTACTTAGAGCATCACTGTATAGAGTAAAAGTACATAGAGTGTGATGCCCTACAGTTGATTAAACAAAGATATCTGTCGTTTGTAATTTTCATGCTCTTTGATAATCTGAATGCAAGTAACACTGATATTGACTGAATGTGAATTCGATTTAAATTGATTTTTGTAAATGTTTGGACGATAAATCACCAAGTGAAGTTGATGAGTTTTCTGAACTAGGATTAGACAGACATGGGTCTGTTTAGTTTTTCTCTCTGTTTCATTGGTAAGTTTAGTTTCCTTTATA
>OMLB01012893.1:23455-40377 GCA_900302555.1 Myripristis jacobus
GGGGGGGGGGATTCAGTCTCAGAGGTCATCCCTCAAAGACTCACCCGCTGAGGGGGGAGAAACTGCAGCACAAACATGAGCAGTCAAAAGCTCAGATGAGCTCACGTCGCAAAAAGAGCCACTTTGTTAAAGAAACCCAGGTATTTTGTGCCTTCCTCAGCCTCTTAGAAGACACAGGCAGCCCTCTGTGTGGGCCAAACATACAGCACCACTGTGTGGGCAGGCATGCTGTTTCTATAAGTCCGTTCTGTTCTGTGGGAGAAAAACAAACTTGACTTAGACGCTTAAAAATATACAAACTGGAAAAGCGATAGACCTTTGCTCAGATGGACTTGCTTTTGGAACACATTAGCTGAGGTTTGAGATTGGGATTCAAGCTGAATGTGATGTGAATCTGGGAATCAAACCAAAAACCTCTGGCTCCTTGTGTGATGATGAATAAACATGCTTTCAAATAAATTAACAAGGTCTTGGGTTTAAAAATGGGCCGCGTGTTGTCATCACTCACAGCAAGCAGCTCCTGAATTCAGACAGCTGGTCATTATGTCCAACTGAAGCTGACATGAATATATAATCCCTATAGAGTGCATAAACAAAAAACTAATTGGATAACAGAAGCAAAACAACACCTTTATCAAAGAGAAGCACACACACACACAAAGAAAATGAAGGATGCCCGTCAGTATCCACACATTGTTATCTCGCTATACGTTTGTGGTTTGGGCAAACTCACGTGTTGACTCACTGTGAGTCAGTGTGTCCTTTAATTTCACAACATTTTAAAACACTATGTGTGTGTGTATGTGTGTATCAGCAGTCTTATTATGACCTTACTGTGGCCCTTTACTGTGGAGGACTTGTTAACATGAACTTTTTCATCTGTCTTTTCATTTGCTCATCTCTATGCTTATTTTTGCTGTAGCATCCTAAGTCCTTCCCCTTAATTCAGCACTATATTATTGTGGTAGCACTTATTACTGAAAAGGGGGTGTCACTTGTTTTGATCGGTGGATTAGTGATTTTGCAACACAGCTCCTCATGTTGCAATCATCTGCTTTGTGTCTCTGAATGCCCAAGCTCTATTATGTCTTGGGTCATTCTGCAGAGGATGAAAACAAGTTCAGGCTGACAAAAATGCAGTGTTCGACAGCAGAGCCGATCAGTTCCACCACATTCACTGCATTAAAAAAAAAAAAAAATGACTGTAGTGGGCAAGTGCATACAAAGCTTGCACAAACAACGAAGGATAGATAATTGTCCTCTCACCTTCTTTAATAGGCTGGTTCCATATGCATAAACCGATTTTGCATGTGGTAACTGAGGTTATTCCTGATGGTGAACATTTTGAGTATTTGCATGCCTTTCAATGAAAGGAGTTTGACAGTAGTTGCCATTTGTTACAAACACAAACTGTAGCAAAACATTCATCAATGTTCCAGCATGCACTGCAACAAACTGCAGGCGTGTGGCTGCTGTTGTGTGTTATCTGGGAGCAATGTTTTTTTTTTTTTCAGCACATAGAGGACTAATTTATCTTTAAACTGCATGGTCCGAGGTTTTGACCCAGTTGCAGCGGTACGCAAGAGAAGCAAAGCAAAAAAACTGCTTATCTGCTTCATCCAGAGCCCAGTACTGCTGATTTGGTCTTGATTGCCAACTGGTTGAGTCAGTGCTCAGGTCCTGATTTGGCTTGAAATACACATTTGCATGGTGCAGAGGCCTCTGGTATCAGGAAAATGAGCTGCTGGTCCATATACTGGCCAACTGCTTCTTTGCAATCTGCCAGAAAACATACTCTGGCGTTCAACGGCTAATGCAGTTTTCATTCTTGAAGTATATATTGTATAATTTAAGAGGAAAAAGGCTAGCATTCAATAATTGTTTTATGGGACTGTTGTAAGATGACCTTATCTTACAATAACCCATTTACATTATATTGAATTTTAATGTATTTATTCATCCACTATCGTTTAGAGCTTTCTTCCTGTCCTAGAACTCAACAGCTCATGTGATGGAGGATTCATCCAGAGTGATTTAAACTACAGGAGCACGACAAATAACTTCATAGCAACCCCCTATGTCAAACAGAGGTTTACTTGTTTTAAAACAGCATTGCATTTCACTGATCATTTACATGGAAATTGGTCTTGCATTTTTTCCAAGCTGATCTATGCTGGACAGTTTTTAAAGCTTCATCGCACGTCTTCTGCATTTTCTCTCTGGCACCGAGACTATTTGTCCCTTATTTGTTCTGTATGAGCCGAATACAAAGAAAACCCTTCTTTGTCATGTTTGTGATGTCAGTGGACGGCATTAAGCACATGCTCAGCCATTAAATCGTCTCCAACATGTGTTGAATGGATGACTACATAGAATAAAATAATCAATTTGATCTTTGCAAGAGGCTTGATCAGTTGTTGGAGAATATTTGCTGTTCCACAGTACTACCATTTTTAATCAACAATACATTAATGCTTGTACAAAACATGTGTCCAACATGAGCTTGGACATGAAAAATAAGCATTTTTCAGTTTATTGAATTTCTTTCCTGTGCTCCCATACTTAAGTTTAGAAGTACATGCTTCTTGAAAATATGTCACTGAAGAGCCCAGAGACTTCAATGCTATGTTGCACCACCAATGTAACACGTTTCCTTAAGCATATTCCCATGCTATATAAATCCATAATTTTATGTTTAGGATAGTTTTTTTTTTGTTTTTTTTTACTAAATAAAATAAGACATGCCACATTAAGCTGCTCTGTTGCCATCTGGTGAAGGCTATCTCCTGGAGCTTCTTTCTGGTTCTGGTGCAATAAAAACAGGAAGAAAAAATAGGACTTTTCACACTTGCTTAAGTCAGAGTCTGTGATGTTGTCCAGGATGATGGAGCATGTAATGTCATTACGCTGATTCTGTCCTTTATCTCCTTAAATTGAGATTCTCACTTCCCTTGTCAAAGCAAAGTGGTTCTCCACATGATCCACAAGATTGTGAGGAAATGGCCTTCACTACGCTTCTTGACCTGTTTTTGGAAGGAAAATGGTGTTTGATTTTTACTCAAGCATCTGCCTGCTCTTGGATTTCCTCTTGGGCATCGTGTCACTGCTCCACCCCTAAAAATATGCCACCTGAGACAGAGACCAGGCTACTAGCGGTCAGATGAAAACACAATAAGGAAGTAAAGAAAAGAGGAAGTTTCTCATTCTTGGACGTAATTTCTACTGAATTTTCTACTGAAAGTTGTCACGCAACGAAGAGCTTTAGACAAACACGAACCCACAGTAAACACTGGAGACTGTTTGCTCATTAAACTATACGCCCGTGGAAATGCACAGGACGTCTACGGGTGGTGTGTCCACAAGGTAATCTCCAGCCATTAAAGGGACAAAAACAGAAGCAAACACAGCAGGCCTGGGAGGACTTGGGGGGTCTCAGGGTGGTCCACCTCACACTGCACATTCTCAAGTCCCAAGCTGGCTGCCTTATGTGGCAGCTTTTCATCAAGAGTTACCACAAGAAGCAATGTAACTGTCCCCCGTGCCAGCTGACTCTGACCTTTACCCTTTGTGTGAAGAGGGAGAAGTGAAACCTGATCATTTTTCCTCTTTTCTTAAGGAATTTGTAAATGATCACATTGTTATTTCTAGTGAATGACATCTGGATAATATGGTGGTCAGAGTTATGTCTCTCTTCCACCTAAAAGAGAGGGAAGACCCATTCACAACTAAAATTACTTATAATAAAAATTTAATTGTGAATGTATAAACCAAACGCAGACTCACAAACTGGAGGGGAAAGAAGGAACTTAACATTTTCTGTGTGGCTCTAATTTGCTGTCTGGCATGTCACCATCACACATGAACAATCTAGAGACATAGGACTGAACTGTTTTGTGTAAAATTTCGAGGCTGCATCTTTGGCCCTTGCTCTCCTATTTGGTAGCTGTGTGCAATGTTGCCAATCCAAGAATTTAGGTTTATCCCACTTTTGCACCTATTTCAAGTCAGCTTGGATGACAGTGCTGGCTCAAATGCCTTAAATATACAATGTCAATGTAATGGACCACTGGGTTGCGTGTACAAAGGGTCACAGTCTACTGAGAAGACCAGTGACTAGGAACAGCAGTTTTATGTGAACTAACAGTCACAGTGATTCATAGGTAGCTAAACAAGTCAAACTGCTACTGTTGACCCCATTTCCTACAAAGCGTTCTTTGTTAATATAGCAGGGAATATGCTTTTGAGTGGTTCCACATATAGTGTGACATCTTTTTCTGAACACTTTGGAGGATTTCAAGCTGTCCAGTAACAAGCAGCTGAGGCTACAACCCACTTGCACTACTAGATCAACAGAGTGTGTCACCAGACTTAGATGTATAGAAAGATATTTATGATTTATTGTGTTTTGCGGTCTGTTGACACAATTCACATTCATGGAAACTAAGTTGAGGAATGGCTTCTTTGAAATCTCTTTCAAAGCTGACATTGCAAAAGTCTCGCTGTTTTTTCTGTTTGTCTTCTGTGACTTTGAACTGCTTGGCACTTTCTAACATTTGTTCTAAGCAGCATTATACAGATAAAGTGACTGGCCTGGGAAGAGTGAACATCTGATGGATCAAAGTGAGATGCCTGGTATTTCATGCTATAATGTGCTCAGCACAGGTATGCCTCTGCAGTGTCACAAGGACAAATTCTTTGAGAGGTAATTCATCTCAGTGGTGCTATGTGTTCATTTTGAGAAAAAGAAAGAAAGAAAGAAAATATACCTGACGTTCATCACTGAATCTCTTTAAAATATAAAACATTGTTTGGAAAAATTCTAATCATTTTATCAATCAGTGTCTTAAGTATAATGCTTTATATTTGTTTGACTTGTGTGTTATCATTTTATTAATCTATAAAAATGCTGTTTTCAGAGAGCATTTTAAAATGAAACATAAAATATTACATGTATTGACCAAAGTAATGAAAACCACAAGGAATTACAAGTAATGTCTGGCAGTCAGAGAATGACATTTGCTCTCTGCCAGTTTTTTCAGGCCAGAAATTGCTGATTAGTGATGCTTGCAGACAGAAACAGACAACAGTCTTTAAATAGACATGGAGGGGTTAAATGGGGAAACACTGCCTGTTTTGTAGCTGAGTGAGGTTCACAGCAGTGCTGAATGCAGGTATAGAAGAGGGTTGGGACATTGAAGGCATCGTCAGCCAAAACCAGTGTACCATTTGTGGGTGGGGGTGCTCACATGATAACTCCGTTGCCATGCCTGCTCTTTCTCACAGCTCCATTTCCTTTGTCACTAACCCTTGTGCACAAGACATTGCCCAAAAGCCTGATTATTTAATGACAGAGCATCTATAATTAAAGGAAAACCCACCCGTTCACACTTAAAGTCTGTTTTAATCTGCTATAGGTGAGATACCTGCCTTTCCTGTGGTTCGCTGTGTTGTTTGATGGTGTGCTTTGAATCATTTGCCAAATATGGTAGACTGAAGTATGTATAGCACAGCTACAAGGAAGTTTCCTAGCAGAAACCTTCTCACCCGTCTCAAACATCAATGGTAAATGTCAGGTTTTTTCCATCTTTGATAATGGAAGAGCAAGAACTGTTTTCATTGGTTTGCACTGATGTTCCACAAGGGCAAATTGAAATCAAGTGTAGCAAAGGTAGCGATGCCAATTTAATCCCCAACCACAATGTAATTATGCCACATTTTGCATAATGGGCAACTCACTTTTCTCAACCTGAAAAACTTGCTCTCTTGATCTTACTATATCTCCCGCTGTTGCTCTCTCCACCTCCATATATGTAACTCATCGGATTCAGCTGCATGGGACAAGTTCAAGCAGGTTCTCTTGCGGTTGTCAGAATAAAATCACGCACTGAGATACAAGTAAACAAGGCAGGGGACAAACAAACGGTAAACTGCAACACTTGACCACGAAATACCATCTGGAATGCGCTGAACATCTCAGATCGGTGGTAACACCATCCCTGCATGGAAATTTCCTGTAAAGACTTGAACTGAGGTGACATCTTAGGTGACAGAGCTGCAGCCTCTAACGTCTCGACACGAGTTAAGTAGATGACTCCATGAAGGATCGAAGATTTGCAGGCTAACTGACACTGAGCACGTTTACATGCACACCATATTCCTGTATTATTCGGAATATCCTCAATATTCCGGTTGCGCACGAGTCATGTAAATATGTACCGAATCCGATTAAGGTCATATTCCGGTTGGAGAAAATTCCTAATAAGACCCCTGACATATGCCTGTTCTAACCAGAATATTGTGCCATGTAAACGCCTTAATCGGAAAATGCCCCGTACCGGAATATTCAGTTACATCTGCGCATGCTCGATTCACAAGGAATCCTGCAGCGTCTTTGTTGCTATGGTTACTGCAAGCGGGGAGAATGACATGGCGAACAGCAGCAAGAGCCAGCATTTGTGTGAGTGAGGAGGAGACTGCAGTCTGCCTTCAGCTAAGTAAAGACTTAAATATCATGGAGTACATCGATGGGAGAAAACACAGAAATAGCGACTTCTTCTTCTTCTTTTTCTGTATTTCCGGCAGACCAGGCGCCTATAGGTGTATTGCTGCCCCCGCAGGTTGAGTGTTGTAAGAGCGTGGAATACGCCGAAACACAGGAAAATGCCAAGTAACATGTAAACAGAATATTGCAGTTGCTGCAGAGCATATAAACACCTTATTTGGAAAATTACCTTAACCAGAATATTGACCCAAATTGGAATATGGTGTGCATGTAAACGTAGTCATTGTCACACAGATGCATGAACCAAAAGCTGTTTAGGTTTCCCATTGTTAAGAGTGTTTCACTATGGCAGTGGTAAGAGTGAAATATTTTACTTTAAAGGAATCCTCCAATGTTTTGGGCAAAATAATCTTTTTCCACCTTACCCAGACTGAGACACGGTGTGAGTCCAGTGGTTTGGTTCCTATGGATAGCATTTCCTGTTACCTTAGCATAGAGACTTAAAGTCTGTGGGAGTCATTAGCCTGGCTCTGTCAAAGTGACAAAATAATCCTCACAGCAACTTCAAATCTGTCTTATTTACACAGTGTATCATGTCTATTTGAAATACATTTCTTACAATAAAAAAACAGTGGTTTTAGGAGAAGTTAATTTTTGTCAGATCTACCTACATCCTCAGCGGAGTGCGGTTCACTGTGATAGAATGTTTGTGATGTCAGTGTTCAGGTGTTACAATTCCACCACCTAACTTCTCCTAAAACAACTCTTGTGTTAGTTTTAAAAAATCCAAAGATGTGTATTTCTAATACACATGATATATTGTGCTAGTAAGACAGCTGTGGAGTCGCTGTAAGGTTGTGTAGTGTGTCTCACCAGAGGTACACTGTTCATTAACATATGACTGTCAGTGTATCAGTGTTATCTTTGGATTCAGGTGATTGAAGGAGAGAGAGGCCAGCTGTGAGGACTTAAAGAAAACAAATATGTCCTGAGGAATCATTTACATTTGATCTAATCTAAAGCATTTTATTCATGCCTGGTGGCGAATCTCACACTTCCCATCGCTGTAACCTGAATAAAGCATGTACCACTTGCCTTTACATATTTATGAAGGGCCAAGCACCATGAAGAGGCCCATTATACAGCCTGCTTCCTGTGTTAAATGCCTTCAATGCCTCCGCCTGAGCTCTGCTAATGGGCCTGTTTCTCCACACATTTGACCCTCATCCTTGATTAAAACGAGAGTTGTGTGAAAACAATACACAACGCTTTGTGGCAGTTGATAAAGTACACTATATTCATTCAAACACTGACATGATTGCTCAAATGATTGCAGGCATTGTTTATACACTTGCATCTATGTTTTTTTTTTCTACCATGCAAATTGTGTCAATTTGTTATGATTGTGTGTATCCTCATCATCCCCAATAAAACTTGTGTGTGTCATGGACAGCATGGACACGTGGGTCAAGATTTTTTTTTCTGCTGCCCTCTAGTGGGCAGACAGAGGCCTAGGATTCCTTCGTGGAAAAAGTTGAAAATTTCAGTTTGACTATATACTGATGAGGGGAAATTCAGTGAAATCAAGTGGCCTTTTTTTGAAGAAATTTCTGGGCACCAACAAAGATAAAACCACTGCATGTGAAAATATAAAACGCATTATATTAAAATCCAGGAAGCACAGGCTTGTACAAATTCAGCAAATTCAGGATATTATGACACAAACAGAGCATTTGTTTGATCTACGTGTCCTCTTCTGTGAAAGTGAATGAATCAGAAAGGGAACAAAGGTATGATTTCTCCCTTGTGTGACACTATTGATTAAAATCAAATCTTCACTTAATTAAAATGATCTAACAAAAGAGTTTGTCTTCAAAAACGTTTGCAGATTCTCCTTGTAATGAAATCTTTTGCCAAATTTATTTGTAATAAAAAGATTCCTCTCCAGTATGCCTTTCAAAACATACAAACTGTAGGGTTTAGTGTCAAACATTTACATCATCTACTTGGTTTGTCCTTAATGTTTTTTTTTCCCACACAAACCACATTCATTTGCTTGGGCTTTAAAATGTGGTAACACTTTATTCTACAGTCTATTAAATACCGGGTAGTAGTGAAAATATGGGTTCCAGGACTAGTAGGACATATGACTTAGACATTTTACAAATCCAAACATGGAAAGTTAGACTTTGACCTCTAAGAACTTGGCAGTTGGAGGGAAATATCAATGATGGTACAAGGGTTGGGGAGTAACAGAATACATGTAATGAGATTACGTATTCAAAGTACAAAATAGGAGTAACTAATTCATTACGGTTACAGTTTAAAATAAGGTTATCAGATTATACTTGCTCTTCTGATTACTGCGGAGTTTACCTAGAATGGAAATGTTTACTTGTTTCATATTTTCATCAGTGTTTAATTTGTTGGAACATTTCATCTCTGCTGGAATTGTCCAATCACATCCACATTCATGGTTGCTCTGCAATCCTAACCCTGCTTGGTACCCACTATTAACCTGTTTGGGGGTGTTTCCTAATTATGTTATTTAGCGGTATGGTTCCCATGTAGATTTTCAGGCACTTGGTTTATAATAACTTAGTGCTTACTTTGTCTTGGGGTCTTTTCCTCATAACAATAATTTATTTCTACCATCTGTAAATCTTGCTAGTGATTGATTTAGTATTTTCAGTTAAGTTTGCACACTTTCTCCTCGTAAGTACTTTTTATTGCTGACTTATTTCGTAGTAAATACCTGGTTGTTAACTGACTGTAAAATCAGCATTACAGAAAACAGCATCAATCCAGCTACAGCGTAAACAAAGTCACTGACAGTCATTGATACAACAGCGTTCGATTGGGACTGTAAGCTTCGATGTAGGTTCCTATGATAGCTAATAAGACTTTTTTTTTTACACTGAGCCTATTATATTTTCAGGAATAAAGCGGTTGATAGGTACAAACCATTGTGTTACACATTTGAGAGTGTAAATTCATACATACATCATTCAGCTTGAAATACTACAAGAGTGAACAACTGTACAAGACACAGAAAGCAGTAAAACCAGTCTAGAAATAAACAGTGACAGCAGTGTGTTGCCAACACAGAATATCCCAGGAGACGGTTTGTACATGCCTTGTCCACTGTCCCCGAGACAAACTAATTTCCATCAGTTAATGAGTCACCCGTGCAGGCTTTCAGGTGTTAACCCACCCTCATATTATGACTAGATTGTTTTCCATAATTTGTGCAACGCCCTCGTATGAGTTTTCATGTGATTACGCAGCATCTCATTCCAGCTAAATCTTTTCCCACAGACTCTGCATCTAAATGGGCCTTCCCCTCTATCAGTTCTCGAAGCTCCCTTTCTCGTAAATCCTTTATCACAAACAAGGCATCAGAAATATATCTCCTGAGCGTGAATTTTCGTGTACTTTACCACCACTAACGTCAGACCAAACCTTTTTATGCCACACGCCATGCAAGTAAAGGGTGCTCACAATGCTCCTTACCGTCTTCAGATGGCTCTAGAGCACAAATGGTGGCTCTTTACCACAGTTCTTCACATCAGGAACTCTCATCTGACCAGCAGAGGGTCAAACATCTGTCTTGCTATGAACAAGGTATCGCATCTTACCTTGACTTTGACAATTTTCACTCTTCACAGGAGGGGAATGTCAACCCTGAGACACTATCCTTTGCTGGCCTATGAAGCTTCCTTCCTTCCCTCCTGACTGCTTCAAGAGTTCCTGCTGTTTCCTTCTCATCTGCAAGTCCTATTTGACTCCTATTTGAACAAACTTGAGCTCGAGTACATGCCACTCCTTTTTTGAATGGCTGAGCACTTCTTTACTTACTAACAAACCAGTTGTTGTCAATATTAACTGTTCTCAGATAGTGCTGCTGAAAGACCTCAGGTGATTTCACTGATGTGCTGTCTGACAGTATGAAACTTCACATTCCAACCAAAAACTATGCCTCTCAATCAAGTTTTTAACCTTGTCAACATGTCCATGTGGTGTTTTTCATGTGCTACACGACATATCAGGAGCAAATTAAGCAATCAGCGCCATGGCTGTTTCTCCACTTGTAGCGTACCAAGGATGATCTCAAAAAGACAGATTCAGACTCATCAGTTTTATGACCTCATGAATCTGAGGAACTGTTCCTGTAAACTGTCAGGGTGGTGCTTTCCACTTGATTAGCACCAGCCCAACCGGTAACATGAGTCTGTTATTTCCAAAAAATCAACAAGACCAACTTGAAATGGTTGCTTCACATGAACAATATTAGTGTAACTAAGAGATTCACTGGGGAACAGGGAACACTTGCATATTCATAGATCCATGCATACTTGATGGGCTGTTTTAAGCTTTCTAATAACCGTTTTAAGGCACAAAGGAATGTTTTTTCATGGAAGAAAAACCTCTAACTATACAATATCGATGAACAGAGATGATTTCAGTTATTTAATCAATGACAAGAGGGAGAGTTAGGGTTAGGGTTAGGGTTAGTAAGTAAGTATGAACACTCAGAACCAAGATCTCTCGTAGGTGTGTGCATCATCAACATATTAATGTTTTTATATGTAACTGAGTGGTGCCACCCACTGATGGATCACACACACACCAGTACCAGAATGAACTGAAAGCACAGGCTGTCGTACCAAAAATAATGACAATAATTAGAACTTTAACCACTTAATGTTTGAAAACTAAAGAAAACACAAAGCAGAAAACACCGTGGGGGGTGCAACTTGAAAAAAGGTGAGCAGAGGTGAGCATGAGGGTTCATACAGGGGACACCACACATCACATGATGAATTTTTATCCAAACAGCAAATGACTGTAAATTTATGCACAGCACAATTAAGGTCACTCTTGGGGTTCCCCCTCTCAAGGCACCCACATCAACCCTTCAAATAAATAACAGACCCATATTATCAGTGTGAATGAAGATGTAGACACAACTGCCAGTCAGTTTTTGTCAGGTTTCCCAGTCCCACCGCTCTCATCACTACATATATGAATTCAACTATATCAAAAGTTAATATAACACTACATTATCACATATATAACATTACAAGGGCATTAACTTGTAATTGGGATATCCTGCAGTACACTGTCTAATATGTGGTGCTGTTTTCTCATGCACTATGCCGTGACAAATAGATGTGTCATGCCTCCTGTCAATGCGACACTAACAGAGATCCTGTTTATTTGGTTTGGCAACATCTTGAGCAATACAGAAATGCAGCAAAACTTGAGAATGCTTATTCCCCCCCTCCTATGACCTAAGTGGATTTTAAATACAAAGTATGGAACATATCTATTCACCATTTTACCATCAGTCCCACTGAAACAAAAACAACTGACTGATGTTTTATCATCATAATTCAGCATATTTCTGCTTTGGAGTATAATGGTTTAGAAGTTGATGCAATGTGTGTAAATTTAGCCAATGTTTGCCAGAAAATGAAATGTTAAACGCTTTAAGTAGATATATTAGTGTTAACATAAATTCTTTCTTTCTTTCTTTCTTTCTTTCTGTTCTTTATTCTTCTTTGTTTGTTCTTTATCATTTTTTGGTGGTGTTTTAGGTCATCAACAGTCACCTGGAGTTGTTTTTAGGCCACCTGGCATCTTATCATGTCAACAAAGTGTAAACTAGAAAAAACCCCTGCAGTCTGTGTACCTTTTATCTTGAGAATAACAGATATTATCTGTGGGTTTGTCTACTTCCCATGAGTGTTACCATTTGATAATACTGCATGACTTCTCTGCACATATTACACAAACACTCTTCTCTACCACTGGTCTGAGCAGGACAAAATACTTTGGTTAAGAGTTCCGTTCTTGATAAAGGTGTTTACAGCAAAAAAAAAAGGGAGGATGAGACTAAAATTTTTGTTTTTTATTGTTTTGAGATACTTTGTTCTTACCAGCCAAGAAGAAGGGGGGGAACAGGTAAATATGAAATAAATAAATCTTCTGCATTTGCCAGCACAGCTTGGGTATAACAGTTTGGGTATTACAATGATATTTGAAAGCAAACATATTCTTTTAAATATGTGAGGAACTGGTAAAAGACAATTGCAACTCAGCATAAATGTATTTGAACTGATGAGGTAGTCTAGTCTGGACTGACAACAAACGAATTTATTAAAGCTGCACAAGGCAATTTCATGCATTGTTGAGATGGCAATGATAGAATAATTGTTTGATTGTCGAGGACTTAACCAGCCAGAATTTCTGCCATATGATGTGACTCGCATGCATTACTTGGACCTATATTTTCTCAGTGGCTGGTGGTTTGGAGTTGGTGAGGTGGTGTCTTTTTGCATCAGGCTGAGCAATAGTGAGCGAGTGTAGCATTTTCTGGGCCAGCCTGATCTCTTGAAATTTTATTAAATGAGCACGATGTCTTAAAATGCAAATATGTGCTCTGGGCCCGAAAAGTAAGAAAATGTGTTTTCCCACCACAAAACAATTATGTGAAGGAGGCAGAAATAGAAACATGTAGAAGTCTGATATTGAAGTTTTATGGTGGAAGGGTGCGGAGTTTGGCTTGTTGGTAGATGGTTGTAATCATTTAGGTGGAATCATTTGCCTTCAATTGCAGGGACCAATGTTCAATTTCAAGCTCATACTAAGATAGTTGGTAAGTGAAACTAATATTTCAACAATTTTTTAACCACCTGTTCTGATTATCAAGCATGATAGTGAACACCGACTCAGTGATTGTGCAGGCTATATACTGCCAGGGTGCACTCACTGCTCATGTGCACAAAAGTAACCCAGAGTAACTGGGCTAAAGCAGGAAATCTGATAACTCAAAAATGTAACAGAGAAATGAAATCTCCTACCCCCATACTTCCCTTAAACTGCAACCACTGTGTGCTGATAGTAGGGCTACAGGATGCATGGAGCTGCAGGAAGGCACCAGACAGGCAGTCTCAATCTTTTCAACTTTGGTCTGGGTCAAAGTAGGTGGTAGCAGATTTTTTAAAATTTCTTTACATTTTCATCAGGTGTAACACAAAAATATTGACAACCATTTAGAACAGCTAGTTAAAGTCAGGACAAATAGCGCCTCTGGCCCTGTTAAGATTTCGTTACAGTAATCATGCCTGATACCAAAAAGCTACTACTAATCAAGAACCGGAGTCTGGTGTTATTTTGTAGGCTGTAATGTAGCACTGCTGCCATTTGGTGTGCAGAATTCAAATGGAAAATATAAGCAGGGTTTGAAAGGAGCACCAAAAAGTTTGTGCTCCACTAAGCCTTACAAGGTATGCTGCGCATTGTTCCATGAAATATAATACAAGTGCAAAAACACATCAGCTAGCATCATAAATTATCAAAACTCAGTTACTGTTTATATCACTTGTTGCTGAAAAAAACGCAAGCTGTGAGAGAATGGGTACTGTGCTAGGATAGTTATGAAGTTTGATATTAGCGTTATAATTACATGGTGGAAGTGTCATGGTGGACTGAGACATGAGCTCATCATAACTGATAGGGTTCATTCTCTGGAAAGTCCACTCATTGAATTGCATGGCAACCCATCCACTACATTTAAAGATATTTTGAAGTCAAATGTTTGGCTTTGTTCAAAATGGCACAAGAGGAAAAAGTCACTTATCAAATTTCATTTTCAAGCCTGGCCTTTACATTTTAAGATATTAAAATTTACATTTTGGCCAGTAAATGACACTACAGGAAAGGTGATATGTCAAAGTCAAGAGGAATATGTTTTTCTTTTCTCATTTACATTTTGTGATATCTTGTATGCAAAGTTGACATTTTGGCCTGAGGGTGGTGCTTGGGAAAGGTCACAGTTCATCCTCTGGGGAGTGCTTACCAAAAGAAATAGCAACCAATAGATTTCAAGACAAGTTGCCTTGGAGTAAAGTGCTGAATGGACATAGAGATGGACTGATGGATGGACATGGCCATCCCTAAAACCCACCAAAAACATAGATAAGGAAGCTGCTTGCTGTAGTTCACTTTCCCCGATGGTTAGCATTTTGTTATCACAAACCATTATTACAAGTGACAAAAAGATTAAAACTCACAAATGATGCTGGTGGATGTATTTTAGCCCCTGGAACACTACACAGAATATCTACACAGAATATTTAAGATTGGCAAAAAGCCCCAAAAAATCCAAATGGAAAGAAGGCTAATCTATGGCATACGAAATGATGTCTTCAATTTATCTGTAATGATTTGATAGGACGCTTTTATTTGTCGTTGCCTCACTCCATGTTGGTTGCATAAAGATCTTGCCTGGTGCAGCATTAAAAAGTGCTTTTTATAATTTCAGCAAATGCTGTTCTCAACAATAACACTCTGAGACTAATAAATTACCAAGTCCTCTTCTGCTGTTACTTTTTGTATCACTGCTACACACATGATATCACAATAATTTTCTCTTACTGTAGTTCACGACAACATGGCAGCCGTACTTGGACCTGGATCTGCTCGATTCAATTTTCAACACCTCGTTTCCCATCTATGAAGAGGCATTATCTTCCCCTTGCAGTCCAGTTGTGCGTGGATTGAGTACCTTGGGCTTACTGGTCACCTTCATCACCGTGTGTGTGTTCAGCATGTTGGGCAACAGTGTAGTGGTCTATGTGGTTTGTTATATGAAAAAACGCAGAGCCAGCACAGACATCTACCTGATGCACTTGGCACTGGCGGACCTACTCTTCTCAGTCACTCTCCCGTTCTGGGCCGTCAGTCATCATTCTGGTTGGATCTTTGGCAACTTCCTGTGCAAGCTCATGTCGGGCCTTCAGGAGGCATCATTCTATAGTGGTGTGTTCCTGCTGGCTTGCATCAGCGTGGACCGTTACATCGCCATTGTGAAAGCTACACGGTTCTTCTCTTCTCGCAGGCACCTGGTTGGCCTGGTGTGCGGTGGGGTGTGGCTGGCGGCTGGTGTGCTCTCCTTACCTGTGGCAGTTAAGAGGGAGATCATGCAGCCTGAAGACCTGAGAGGCGAGATCATTTGTTATGAAAACCTCACAGGTGAAAGCAGCGACCACTGGCGAGTCAGTGTGCGTGTTCTGCGCCACACAATAGGCTTCTTCTTGCCACTCATGGTGATGTTCTTCTGCTATGGCTGCACCGTGCTGACGCTGTTTCACTCACGTAACCAACAAAAGCACAAGGCCATGCGCGTCATCCTGGCCGTGGTGATCGCGTTCGTTCTGTGCTGGCTGCCTCACAACATTACCGTACTGATAGACACGCTCATGCGAGGCGGCTCGCTCGGGTTTGAGACATGTGAAGTGCGGAACACGGTGGACTTGGCCTTACATGTCACTGAGGTGATGGCCTTCATGCACTGCGCGGTGAACCCGGTGCTGTACGCCTTCATCGGACACAAGTTCCGTAACCAGCTGCTCTCCTCTCTGCACAAACACGGCCTCATCAGCAAAAGGATCCAGCTGGCCTACAGGAAGGGCTCAGCCACCAGCTCAGGAAGCCTCAAATCTAGGAACACATCTGTTTCACTGTAAAGAGCCATGTCGGGATTATGACGTCTTGTGTTGGGCCCCAAATTTAATGTTTCAAAGAACAAGAATCAGGAAAACTTCAATATGTGGCCTTAGGCTAAGTCATTCAAAATCTGAATAATGATCTGTAGAATATCATAACACCATATCTGGTACTCCATAACAGATATGGCATTATAGGGTGTTGCATGAAGTGAAATATTTGAGCATTGTTTATATACAGTTTTCAAAGTCTGCCTGTTTCATCATGAAAAGGAAGTCCTCTTCGGCCTTCCAAAAGGCACTTGTTGTTGTTTGTTGTTGTTTTTGAGCTGATGGATGAATGACTTAGTGAATTATGACAAAATAAATCATGAATTCATTTGCAAAGCTAAAAGTCAGTGGAAGGGAAAATGTGTTTTTGAAGCAGGGGCATCTTATTTTGGAACTTGTTTTAATGTGTTAAGTAGTTTTTCTGGGTCATGATGAAGCTTTTTAATAACGCTTACTTCTAAGTCTTTGCTAATTTTGCAATTTTTAACCAGAATATTGTAAACCTAAGGTCTTCACTTGGTGAAGTTTCTTTTTTTTCTTCTTTTTTTTGTGGTGACACAGAAGGGGAAAACACCGCTTCAACCTTTAACAAATAGGAGGAAGTGGTAAAGCAGTACTCCAAAACAATGGTCTTTGCAGTCTCTCGTGCAAATGCTTATCATTTTGACACCTATATGGTATAAGGAAAATAGTGTGCATGTTACTTTTATGCAGAGTAATGCAAAGCTTTATAGTAATAATTCATATGTATCAATGCTTGTGTGATGTAATTGTTTTATCTTATCAAAATAAATTTGTTTGAAATCTGCTTTTTTTTTTTTTTTTTTTGCCTTGGAACTTATCTTGTGAGATATCAA
>OMLB01012893.1:47320-72260 GCA_900302555.1 Myripristis jacobus
AAAAAAAAAAAAAAAAAAAGAATCCATCAAATCCAGTTGGTTTTCTAATGAGCGGCTCCACAGTTCCATTTCTGTCTTGGCCCACAGTCATTCTCACTTCAACCTGCAGGGGGAGTTTGTGGATGACGGCACGGAGACACACTTCACACTCGGTGACCATGACTGCTGTGTGAAGGCGGTGAGCAGCGGCAAGAGGCGAGACGGGATCATTCACACACTGCTTGTGGATGGCACAGAGATCGCTGAATGCACAGAGTGACATTTGCACAAGAGCAGAGATTGGGTTTGAGTGTGTAGGACTGTGTGTGTGTACATGTAAGACAGCGGGACCCTGTAGATCAGAGTGTATAGACACTGTTGGAATCTGGGACCAACTGAGAAAGAGACTGTATCCAACCAATTTTTGATGGCCATTCATCGGCGGGAATAGTAGCCATATATATCTGAAAAGGATGTAATGTTAATAATATTGTTCCAGTCACTGAAGGCAGGAGCTTTAGTTTGGATGTGAAGGAACCAGTCACAATTTAAGTTCCAAAATGGGATTGTAAAACTCAAATTTGTAAGTCTAGTATTATTAGGAGTGATCACTGTATAGCACCACATCGACATGTAAAACGTGTTTTCTTTGATTGATGCAGCGAACTGCAACAACGTGCCAGTAACTTGCTTTTTGTCAACTGCTGTGATTGTCAAACATGTCCGAGGGTGCAGAGTCTACAGCCTCATGGCTTAAACAATCTCAGACAATCAGATTTAGATATGATTAAAAACAAAACAACAAACAAGCATTTATGGATCTCGTATGCAGTCAGAGTGAGTTATTTACTTATTTTCAAAAACAATCTGGAGACAGTCATCTTCTCACACATGTATGTGATTGTAGTGTGTGGTCAAATCTCTAAAATGTCTTCGTTCGTGAGGGCAGATTACCAGAGAATATTTTTTATTGTAGCCGCAGTGGAGAGTAAACAAAATAACAGATGAGTGTCTCCGATGTTTACATTTGCGTTTGCGTTCTTGACCACTGGTAAAACTGCAGTGCAGAATTGTGCACTCATAGTGTGCATTAATCTGAGATGTAGGGCAGTAAATTATGATACATATAAAAATGGATTGTAGGACAATCTGTTATAATTGAGTAAAGGTATTGTTGTAGCCCTTAGACTTGGAGGCAGTCTTATGTTCATTATGTCTTAAATATGTCATGTATTGATACAATGTTTATATGTATATATTATTTTGTTTACTGGTATGTTTGTAAAATATGTAGTGTAAAATCCTGGTTGTGTGCAATCATATTTTTAAAATGTATATTGTGTTTATTAAATCTATATACTTGAGTTGGTTTTGTTATTGGGCTCCAAGGCAGGTTCATTAGATTTGCATCATCACCTAGTAGGGCTTGCATGATTGCCTGAGTGTAATTGTCACAAAGCCAACAGAAACGTCTGTGTATGAATATTGTGCTGGAACAACTATGTGAATGTCGGCCGTCCAGAACTTTTTGTGATTGTGATGTTAGGTCCTGCAGATTATGGTAGTGTCAAAGGGTGGTTTTGTCACATGTCGAGGTGATGTCATGACGGTGCAGTTAACAGGTGTGTTTCTGAGGAGACAACACTGTATTTCTATGAAATTAATTATCATCATCTTCCATCTTCCACAGTATATTGGGTCTTCTAAATTCTTCAGACAGAGAAAAACACAATGATTGTTCCAACACCAATCCCATTTTAATTTTGGTTCGAGTATCTGGTACACTGTCAGCATCAACTCACTGTCCTTACATTCTTTGTTTTGTTAAACAAGTTAGGGTTGTCCTGCAGCAGCTTGTGTCAGTGTCTCAGAAACATGTTAGTAGGTGACAGTAACACATTTGTGAAATAGCTCTAATGCAGTATACCCCACCCTTAAGCCAAAGTTTAGTATCTGTCCCACTAAGGAAGATGTTGCATCTTTTTCTAAACAAAAGCAAGTCAGATTTATTATTTCAATATACAAAAACGGGTCATATTTACTGCTGCTGTCAGAGGACACTTGTGGTAACAGCTTAGATAAACCGTGCTGCTACTAAAACAAATCACTCAGCTGTGCATTTATCTATATGAAATACAAGATGTGGCTATAAGCAAATGTTAAGTCGCATATTTTCTCCATTTACAAATCACAAAGCCCCCCTTGCAAAATTCCTGCCACCACCTAAAAATACATGATGAAATCGCTGAAAAGAAAAATAAAGCAAACAAACACAGTAATTCAAACTAATGATTCAGTTGACCTCAACTTCAAGATTATATAGAATCAAACCCAATAAAAACACAAAAATAGAGTTGTAATGATCAAAAAATAAGTAATTGCATCAGTTTCTTTACAACAGTGTTTCCTCTATGCTTAAGTGGTGCTTGGGGAAAATTTTAGTTTTTGGTGTCATATTTCCCAGTTATATCCCAAGTGTGTTTTAGAGAAAGCCTAATTAGACTAAAATATCATGTTATTTTCCCCATGCTTTTATGCTTTTGGTGTCACCCCAGTGTGTGAACAGAGGAAACACTGTTCAGTAGCCCATTTTCTTACAGATGATAATGTGAGTGGGCAGAGCCTGGTGACCGCTGAATATGACGGCAATATTAGATCCTCCGCTGAGACTGTCGTACAGGATGGCTGGATCATCACCCACAGCAGGTGGCACAATAAATTCTGGTTTACCAGGGGTGGACTTCCCTGTCAGCACTTGGGCCTCCACAAAGTAGAGATACTCCTCTTTTTCCATGTCCCTCCATACCTCCATGGCCGACTGCACGCTGTCAGTGAAATAGATGCCTGCTCCATACCGTGGATCTGTGTGTAGCAGAAAATTCACAAGAAAAATAACTGCACTGCCTCTTTGTATCTTTTGTACTATCTCCACTTTTTTGATGAAACCCCTTGTTCTCCATCCAAGAATTAATCATGGTCCTAAAATATCATTAGCACAGGTTGTAATTCCAATTACATGGACCCTGGAAAATTACATTTGTTGAAAGTCCATAGAAGAATTGCATCACACAAGCTAATATAATGTTTAAAAGTAGTGATTAATATACCATGAGGTGGAGAGTACTCTCTGTGGATTCCAACTTGGCTGACCATTTCGCAGAACTGTGCAGGTATGCGTTGATACATGGTCCGTGGAGAACCAGGAGAGCGTAGCTGTTTCTTCTTGAGCTCAAAGAGGTCCTTCAGAGCAGAATTCTCCACTCTGTCCACCTAAAAAATTATGGCAGATTTATAAGAAATGACAGCAACAAAATGTGTGGTTGAGCGGTGGTGTGGTAACTATGGTAATGGTGTGGTAATTATTTGCATGCATACTTACCCTAATTACAGATAGCTTTGAACTCCTGAAGACAGATTCTCTGTCTTTAAACTCAAGAGTATATGTTTGCACCAGTGGCTTTCTCCCACTGGTGATTGACATTCGGGGCATGGTACTCTTTTCTTCTTCAACAAAGTCCTTCTGGATGCTGCAGAGCATGGCCTCCACTTGCACCCCGACAACTGCCACATCCTCAACTGACGCCCCCTGTATTATTACACCTGCACATCCTTTCTCCAAGAACTCTTCAATGCTAACACCCCTCTTGAGCTTACGGGACAGCTGCTGGAATTCCTGCGCGCCAAAGTACTGGATGAAATTGTTGCAAGCAATGAAGGTGCCGGACAAAGCGAAGACTTCTTTGAGCCAATGTTCGGCCTCGCGTGCTTCTTCAATGAAAGTGCTGCTCACACTGATCAGTGGCGTGGGACTCCTGTTGCCATAAGAGTCATTACTGTGCTCAAATCCTGGGAGAGGAGACATTAAAAAGACTATCACTACTGCAATTTAAGATAATTATCAAATTTAGCAGTTATTAGTTTGTTGTTTCAGCAAAGACATAGAATTGGTTGAACATACATTTCTACCAGGCTAATAAACTCTGATACGCATGTCCAGTTACTGTTTTTTTTCTTTTTCTTTTCTTTTTTCTTTCTGTGTACTGACTTTTCAGTCAGTACACATGCACCAACAATCATCATTCAAAAGCATCAGTGCCTTTAAAAGGTGCACTTTGCAAGACTGAAGCCTGATTAAACTGATGACCATATAAACTCCACATGGAATAAGCACAAGACTATAAGAAGCACCTGGACTCAACCATCGAAATTTGTGTTTATTTAGTGCTTTTTTTGTAAGTTGAGTCTACATTGTCCCGTTGTTGCTCCCATTGTTATGAGGCACTCCATCACCATCATGCTCATGATCACAACAAAGACTTCCTTCTCAGCTGTAACTGGTACTGTACACAAAATGTTAACCTAGGTATTTGCTGTTACCGTGTGAAGTGCTGCGAGGAGATGGCCTGTCCCGGAGAGATCTCACTGCAGCTTCAAAAGCCTGCAGAGACAGGGTTATTATTAATATTAATTTTGTATGAGACAATCCACTTTAAAAGAAAACCATTTAGACTTGAAATGAAGGAAATGAAATGAAGGCATTTCTAAATTGTTATCAAGTAACATATTTTCTGCTATACACATAAAGCAATTATTTCTACTATTATTACATCAGAGGCACTTCCATTTTTGCCTCTGACGATACAGACTAATATTGGCAGTAAGGCAATGAGCTCAGTAACACGACTGTTAAATGGATTTTTGTAAAATGACCTTGAAAGTATCGGTGGCACTTGGATGGATGACAAAGTAAATGTCCATCCTCTCTTTGGAGTTGAGGGTGAATTCGTCCACAGCGTATATCATGACTTTGGCAGCCTCCTCTTTCCCGAAACCAAGGTTGCCAGTGCCGATGGCTGGAAAGGCGATTGATCTGTGGCCATTTCTTCTCACCAGTCTTAAGCATTCCACTACTGCGTTGTGAAGGATCTAGATGGATGAATAGACGGATAGATAGACAGACATAGATAGATAGAATAGATAGATTTACAGCTTTGGGATAAGTCAGAGATCGTGCACATCTTGCTTTGGGTTTTTCTATGACGCCCCTCAACAGTGAAGGAATGTTGTACCTGTTTCCGTTGTCCTTTCTCTGCAGTGCATATAGTGTGATACACTTGTTTACAGGGTAGATTATGAGAGCCGGTGGTGATGACATGTTCAGAGAAATTGGGTTTTTTAAATTTAGATATTTCACTTTGTATACTTGGGCCAGCCCTCTTTAACAAAGCCCTGGAGATTTCACCAGTTGACAAATTGAGTTCTGCTGATATGGTGTTCACGATGACATCTGCCTGAAAGGAGACACAAAGTACAGACAGTTTATGAAGACGCAAAAATACAGTTTGTGTGCCATCTACTTAGATTGATTTGCTTTATGGCCACTGTAAAAAAATAAATAAAAATAAAAAATAATAATAAAGAACTCAGGCACCATATTAAATGCAAAATAATTGAGAATTTGCACAGCCACCTTAAACACACACTCAAGTATATATTTCCCTACAAGGTTAAGCATGCAGAGGCAGCTTGGACAGATACCAGTGTCCTGCTCAAAGATGCCTGTACAGGGGTATACATGTTTTGAGGAATCAAAAAGGTGATCTTGTAATACAGGCTTTCTAGAAGCTTGTTTTTGAGTAAAAATGGAGAGCTGAAGCTGCTGCAAGCGTACACAACAACAAACATATTACTATCGGAAGCAATGAAAACAATAAAAACATAAGAAGGGCACTGTTGGTGCCCATTCCAATATGGAGGAAAGCATACATTATGTACATATTTATTATAAAACATTTTAACATTCGCAGTTTATGCAAATAAAAATGAATTCAAATATTCAAGTAAAGAACCAACTGACCAAACAATGAACAATCACTGAAATATTCTTACCTGCTGTTCCTCAATGTTACCCTTTCTCAGTGTCAGAGTGACATTCCCAACCTGGACGGTGATTTCTGAGGTTCTGGCAGCACCTCTCCCTCCACCCCCTGCTGCCTGGCTGTATGACACGGGTGAGCCGGCTGATATCTTACGACAGGCTCTTTCCATTTCTGACACAGAGGGCTCATCATGGTTCACCAGGTGGATGTCACAGGGAAGACGTGCTGAGTATTCTCTCAGGGTTGTCACTATGGTCTCTGCACACAGCGGCAGGGGGAAGTTGAAGATGCCAGAGCTCAAAGCAGGAATGGCGACAGATTGCAGGCTGTGTTTGTGTGCCAAGGACAGGATGTTCCTAACTGCCGCTGCCAACTGTGGTTTAGCCTGGGAAATTTCGGCTGAAGTTGCATTATATGGTATCTGTGGGCCCACAGCATGAATTAGCTTCTTGCATGGTAGCTGCCCAGCATTAGTGATAACTGCGTCTCCTGTTTTCACAACACCATTCTGTCTGATGAATTCATCGCTTTCTCTCTGGATCTCTGGGCCACCAGTGTTGGATAGTGCTGCCGCAAGGCCACCGATATGTTGTAGCCTGGAGTTAGCAGCATTGACAACAGCATCCACTTTGAAATTGGTGAGATCGGCCTTCCACACAGACACCTTCACACCTTTGAGTGGAACACAAAACCTTTCCTCTGGAATAACTGTTGCCTTTCTGGACTGTCCAGAGCTTGGGTCTATTTCAAACTCCACACCATGGATTTTGACTGTACATCCAAATTTGCTTTCAAGGACATCTTTCAGATCAGGCCCACATTGTTTCACAACATTAAGAGAGGCTCCATGAAGGGGGAAATCAAATTTGCTGGCCATGGCTCCTGCAGACAACCTGATATCAATCTGGGGAGAAAGTATGCATATCAGCAAATGCATCATCAATTTGCAAGCCTGTACAGTGACTGATGCCTATGATTATTAATATATTTTGTTTAGCAGTGGTTCTTAGTGGTGGTTAGGTGATCACTGCACATCCTTTTTTTTCTTTCTTTTTTTTTTTTTTTAAATCACCTAACATCCAATATTTTTTCAGGCAGGTACTGTTCTTGCTGTTATGGTGCTGCACTGATAAACAGATGCAGATTAAACTGTGTTGGAGTGTTACACTGGACTCTTGACCTTGACACACAAACTGACTTTCTTACATTTATCTGCATGGTCATGAATAAAAGCTTATTATCGGCTATGTAATGGGTAGGGAAGCCCTAAAGGTGACATACATACATACATTTTAAAGAGACATACATACATACATTTTATTTCCTCCGTTTTCCTGTGATAACGAGATAAGTCCTCCGTTTTCTCGTGACAAGGAGATAATTTTCCTCCGTTTTCCCGTGATAACGAGATAATTTTCCTCTGTTTTCTCGTGATAACGAGATAATTAATTCGAGATCTCGAGATAACAAAACGATTGTCTAGTCCAGTGGTTCCCAACCCGGTCCTCAAGGCCCCCCTGTCCTGCAGGGTTTTGTTTCAGCTCTACTCTTGCACAGCTGACCCAATTAAGGCCCATGCACCTTCATGCACAGCCTGTTCAGGTACATCTGTTTCAACCAATCAGCATGAAACCCGTAATTGGATCAGGTGTGAAAGAGTAGAGCTGAACCATAAACCTGCAGGATAGAGGCGCCTTGAGGACTGGGTTGGGAACCACTGGTCTAGTCTATTAAATCATTGCAGGAAACATCATTCAGTGTAGCAATGTCAGAGGAGCAGGATAATATCGATCACCGCATCACATAAAACGGAGGGGATAAAATTTGTGTATGTATGTCCCTTTAGGGCTTCCGTAGGGTAATGAATGCAGCTTTCAATTTAATTTAACAAAACGAGTATCCTGCTATGGAATGTAAATACAGACAAGCATCAACCTACTGCTAACAACTTGGGGACACCTGAAATGCCATTGTGAAAGCCCTGCAGAGTTACTCCTGCAGCTTCTTCGTTAAGGAGCTTTTATTGATGATGGGATTGGGTTATTGGGTCTCCATATTGTGCAGGCCCACCAAGCATAAATACTATTCGCCTTTTAGTCCAGCAGAGGGAGAAAGAGGTCACCCTACAACACCGGTTTCATCAAAGAGAATACATTAATTGCAAAAATCAGGGCAGTTACGTGTAAATGTATTTATTTCACTGTGGATAAGCTTAATTTTGATATCACTGTCCATCGTTTGGCGCTGATGTAGACAGCTTAGACTAAATAAGTTATTTTGTCCGCTCTCTCATCGCAGTTGTCTCTGTCTTTTCATAACTTTTTTCTCTTTCTTTTCATATCTGTCTTCTGGATTTGCACTTGCCTTGTACTACAACAACAACTCACCATTAGGGCAAGCAGCCTAAAATACATGATGGTGGACAAAGCGACAAGAAAAGCAAACCGTGACTGGTACTGCGCAGTGCTCTGAAGCGGCGCTTGGCTTGCGTTAAAAGAATCGTGTAAACCATTTTTAATGTTTCAGTAACTATCTCCACTTAAGCATAGCACCATTTTAACGAAAAACATAGCTATTTTGCACAGAAAATACGACTGGAGTTTTAGCACTCACCCTCTGAACGACTGGAAAGTACCGTGGCAAACCCGAAAGTGAAAGGACAGAGATGAAGTACGCATTTTAAAATATTTGCCAAGTTTGACACTTTCAAAGTTGTATATCATGCCTACCTTTTAGTAGAAGATAGCCACGTCACGCATTAAACTGCAACTTCATACCAACCCTGGTTTTAAGTGAAGCTGGCTGTTTGGAGTGATTCAGGAAATCAAACTGCAAAGGGGAAAAAAAACAAAGCAGCGTCATTTCATCAGAAACAAAAGTGAAAGCAACACGGGCAGGGGAGTTTAGAGCAAGGCGAGCGGCGATGGCAGACGTATATTCTTTCGCCCTGGTCGTCGAGCTTGGTGGGAATAATATCCCCAAGCTGAAAAACAAGTTGGTCAAATATTTCCAGAGTAAGAAATCTAACGGTGGCGATTGTCAAATCGAGTATGAGGACCGCAGCGCAACAGCGGTGCTGCGCTTCCGAAAAGAGCAGGGTAAGTCGGCCTACCACGAGTTAGTGAGGTGACTTTCTGATCCAAAACAAAGTTCTGTGTTGGGGGTTAAGTGGCGTGATTTTCTGATAGTGACCCAGCTGTTTTTTGCACACAGACCGACAGAGAGTTTTGGAGAAAGGGGCGCATGAGATCAAGCTGGAGAAAGGGGTGCTTATGGTGACTGTGCGCTTACCTGATGAGGAGAAGTCACAACCCCAGGTAAGCGATTATAACACCCAGAGGCCTTGTGTTCACGATCATGTGTTCATGATCATGTTGTAAGGTGATACATGCCCCTGCCATTATCTGTGACTAGTTAAGTGTCGTGCTTGGCTGGTCTGCTGATAAAATGAGGAAAAAATGAGGAATTAGGGCAAGACTTATTTTGTCCATCAGTGACTTCCTTAAAGTCAGTGATGGGGGCTGTTAAGCCTATTGGAGGAGATAGGTTGTAATCTACAGTAAGAAATTTTGAGGGACCCTAAGATCAGTCATTCCTGTGTCAGCCTCTCACTGTCATCTCTTAATGAGACACCAGTGATAATAGCCTAAATTATTCCTCATTTTGATGGGGCCTTTCTGCAAGGAGAGACCTCAAGTTTTTAACCTTTTCCGTAGGCATTGACATATTAAGGGCATCTAGTCAGGTGAGTCATAGTCCAGTCTGTGAGGGAGTGTGGTTTACACTCCTCTCAGTTTCTCTTGTAGCTGCAAGGATAATGGCAGATTCAGTGGTGTATGTGCAGTTTATGAGCTGTAAACAGGGCGGTTCAGACTGTGAGATGGAAAACAGGTACCATCTCACTGCGTAACACCTTCAGGTCTAAACTAGGAGTGGTAACGCAGTGGTATGATTTCCTGTGTGGAAAACCCTCCTGCATAATGGATTTATAGTCATGTGACAAGCATGATTACTGCTTCTTTCTTACTTTCTTTCTCTTTCTTTCTTTCTCTTTATCACCATCCTATTCAAACACACACCATTCAAAATAAATTCTTCCTACTCTACACAGGAAACTCCATCTGATAACCTCAACAAGACATGTAAGTACAACTGTTACTATTTTTTAATGTCCTCTGCAGGGTAATTGTGTTTTTTGTGGCTGTGAGATGTTGAAATTTGAACACTACTGTCTGTCCGATATTAATGTGTGTATTGCCATTTTTTTTCTGACAACTGAATGTACATGGGATGGTCTCAAAACACACACACACACACACACACACACACACGCACAGCTTGTTATTTTGTTGTTAATGCATGTGAGACTAATTAACATGTGTGTGATGTGTATAGAGGTGTTTGTTCTAGTGAAACATAATTAAAATCAGTTTAAGGTTTTAAATTTATTCTGCATTTTACTGTTGGTACAGTCTTCTTATAGTTAACTAATGTTGGTGTTGAATGCACGTGCATATGTGCTTGCAGAGAAATTAACCCTTTGATTGCTTGACTTTTTTTGCGGTGACTGTCTAAATGTTGTGCTCACCCTACAAAAAAGAAATTGGACTGAGTATGAAAGTATTTTCAGCACAGTAGAATGTAGGAGGCAAATACACATGAGAAGCCCAAATTATTCTTTATATCCTTCAGTATTTTTTAAAGGTAGCTGTGATTTGTTGCTTGTCTGATATGATATGACTGAAGGGCATGCCTCTTATAAAAGCCAAATAAAAAATGAAATACTCTAACAATACTACTAATCTTCATCTACTTTGCTCTCGACACCGGTTTAGAGTACATGACAATACTGTTCAACGAAAGTTCAAAGTTTAATTACCCTCTTTTAAGGCTCTGAAAACACTTCAGAGTGTTCATGCCATAGCTGAGAGTTATTTGATGCAGATTATTTGATAACAGATAGTGAGGATGGAATTTTGGATTGATCTCTGTCCTATTCGTGTGTTTCTAACAGTAGGTAATGATCAGCTTCACAGTCCATCACATAATAATGACCAAAGGGACAGCCATCACAAGCCATCAGCTAAACGGAGGGCAGAAGCTGATGTATCACCAAGCAAAGAGATAGCCCCCAAAAAGCAAGTCGTTGGTCAGTTGTTGTGTTGAAAGGTTTAAAATCTGTATATACTTTCCGCAACTTTAAAATTCCAATTTCAAACAAATTAACAACTTTTAACCAGTTAGATACTCATACAGGATATCTGCATGAGTATCTATTTTGTTGTACTTGAAATGCACTTGCACTTGTCAGGTGAGATCATTTCCTGAAGTAATTTGTGTTCAGTCATTTAGCACCATGTCTCTTTACATCAAATGAACAGGTGGAGATAAAGGCACACCTGTTGCTGTAAGCCAGAAAGAGACAGAAAGCAGAGATGATCAGACAGAAGATGACAAGCGGTGCTCCACCTCAGCTGTTTTAGAAAATATTCCCCAGAGTATGAGCCATGAGTTTCTGGAGATGCTGGTGGAGAACATTTTAAAGAATTGTGACTCTCCAGCTGCTGCCCAAAACTTCAGTTTGGAGGTCGTGCCTGAAATCTCCTCTGCTGTGGTGAATTTTCAGAATGGAAAAGGTAGTCATTTAGTGTATGTGTGTGTGTGTGTGTGTGTGTGTGTGCCTTTATCACTTCAGCAACTTCTTGTAGGGATGGATAATTCAATAGAAATCAGTTATCTTCATAATCTCAGGGATTTTTTGTCTTATTAATTAATACGTCACGATCAGCTGATGAAGTGCATCGTAATGTCAAGCATCTTGCACAAACAAAGCCAGTATTTTCAAATGATATTACTTAAAAAGTTTCATGTTTTATTTGTCAGATTTGTAATAAAAAAAATCAATTCAGACAACAGAATTTTGTATCATAGTAAATTCGTATCAGATACGATTCAATTGAAAAAAGATAAGTGATAATATTCAATTATTTCCCCATGCTAAATTAAAGAATGTAAACATAAAAGTATAACAAAACCCCCAATTTTTTGTAACAAATTCAAATCTCAGGGAAAAACATGCACTGTTTTCAAGTGAACAGTCTTCAAAAAGCAGCATGCCAGTTTCTACAAAACGTGAACAATAAATGAAAATGGGCTGTGCAGTATGTGTATCATTGTAAGTAGAAGTTTACAGTGTCTCACTGCTTAATTTCTATCCTTGCCTCACAGAGAACACTGATTTCATGTCCAGCTGCCCCAAGAACAGGATGTTCAAGAGTAAGCAATTATCCGTAAGACCTCTTGAAGTGACAGCCAAAGTCAGAATCGAAGACATTCCAGCAGTCAGTCAAGATCACCTCCTCCTGTATTTTGAGAATGAAGGCGTGGATGTGGAAGAAGTCATGCTTAATGAAGAGGAGCAGTCCGCTGACATCACCTTTAAAACCCATACAGGTAGTGCAGTCACACTTATTGCATTGGTGTATGACAGTATGGTAAACACTTGGATTTTTACTCCAAAATATACTTTTCATATTTTTACTGAATGAACAAATAACAGGAATTAACTCCTACCTATGAATTCAGGATTATATGAAATTATGTTTTGTATTAAACAGATTTACGTTCTTCTACTTTATACTATTAGATGTCCTCAAAATCATCAAGAAGAAACATAACATCCAACAGAAACTTGTCAAAGCTTTTCCATATTATGAATCTTTGGGATCGGCCCTGTATGGCAAAGATAGACCCACCCTAAACCTCCCCGATGCCTTCTCTGAGAGCATCGATCATGCTATCTGGACATACCTTCATGACAAGCCTGAAGCTGCAGAAACCATTCATGGTGATCTGGCGAAACATTTTTGCGAAGTAGACCTCCGGCAGTCTGCCGTACACTTCAGCCCATTACCCTCACTGCTTCATCGAAAAGGTGTCAAAGCCAAGGACATCACAGAGTGGGCACAAACCGTAAAGACAGCTTTCACGCAGTCTTTGACCAGATTCGATTCCCTGAAGTTTCAGCCTGAGATGATGGCATGGGAAGAGTCAGAGAAGAAGATCAAAGAGGTGCTGTTGAATGAGGCTGTAGTTGTAGTCCCAGATAAAGCCACAGGTTTCTTGTCAGTGGTTGGCTTTGCAGGTGATGTGAGCAAACTGGAACAGACTGTTGAGGAAATCTTAGAAGAGATTGGCAAAAGGGTACAGAGAGAGAAGTTGATCGTAATCGATGAAATCGAAGTGCCACCATCTATTTTCCACATCCTATGTCAAGACGGTCTTCAGGACAAGGTACTAAATGATTATCCAGAACTAAAAATGTCATACAAAAAGGAGAGCCAGAGGTTGGCATTGAGAGGCTTAAACTATGAGGTTCTGGGTGTAGTTAAAAGGGTAGTTAATGGTATGACGGCGTTAAAACGGCGGATTTTAGAGATAGATCAGTTTGTGCTTGAGTTTTTGAAGGGTGAAGATCAAGAAGAGCTTACAAGTGTTCTTCTCACTTCTAAGCAAATAGATGCAGCATTTGAGGTGAGTGCGGAGACAGTGCAGCTCCTCAGTATTACAGACAGAGCTCTGGATGAAGCTGAGACTCAACTGAAGACACTGCTGATCTCTCAATACGTTGATGTTGAAGATAGCAGTGTCTTGAGGAAATCAGAGTGGCAGAACCTGGTGACTTGTTTGGAAGATGACAACAATTCTTCATTTAGGAAAATTATGATTCAGACAATTGATCGTCAGACAAATCAACAAGTAGTGGTGACAGGCTATAAGGACAGTGTTAAACCAGTTAGCAGTAAACTAGATGACTTCTTACAACAAAATGCTGAAGTTGAAGAAAGTGTTGTGGTCAAGCCCGACATCATAGTCACATATATTGAAAAATACCACAGAAATGCTTGGCTGAACCAAGTAAAGGACAAAGTGATGGTTTCATTCAGGAAAGAGAAGATCTGTCTAAGTGGCTCTAGAATCAATGTCACGAATTGCAAGACCTTGTTTGAAGACTTGGTGTCCTCAGTGTATATTCATAACTTAAAAGTTTCCAAACCTGGAGCAAAGAAGTTCTTCCAGGATAAAGAAGCCATGTATGTCTCCTCAGTCATGAGTGAAACAGGTTGCTTGGTCCAGTTAGTTGATGAGAGCTCTGGTAAGCAGGATCAGTTAGCTTCAGGGAAAATGCCAAAACCGGTATACCACACTGACACAGCAGATGGAGTAGAAATAGCTGTTTACAAAGCTGATTTGTGCAGTCACCCAGTGAGTGCAGTTGTCAATGCTTCTAACCAGAACTTGCAACATGATGGAGGTCTTGCAAAAGCACTTCTGGATGCTGCTGGGCCCCAGTTGCAAGATGAATGCGACAAAATAATTAACTCAAATGGACAGCTCAATCCTGGAGACTGTGTCATGACTGATGCAGGGGGGCGTCTTAGCTGCAAAAAAATTATCCATGCAGTTGGACCTAGGTTTGATCAAGCAAATCCCCAGAGGGCCATGGGGCAGTTGAAAAGAGTTGTCAAAGGAAGCCTAGAACTTGCTGAAGCACACGGCTGCCTCTCAGTGGCACTGCCTGCCATCAGCAGAAGCTTGGGATTTCCTCTTAACTTGTGTGCAGAAACCATTATCAGAGCAGTGAAGGAACACTGTGATGACAAGTATGGTGAAAACACCCTGAAGAGGATCCATTTAGTGAACAATGATGACCATAGTGTTCAGGCAATGGATGCGGCTGTCAGAAAGGAGTTTGGACCCCAGGACATTAGTCATTCTCAACACAGCCAGCCTAGCACATCTACCCAGACTCTGCCTGTGAATCATGGCCCAAATACGAGTAGCTCAGAACAAGCAGTGACCAAAGAGGGCTTGAACATCATTCTGAAGAGAGGGAATATCCAGGATGCCACGGTAATTTGTATTTTCTGTTGTCTTACAATAAGAGTGTTCGGTCAGCTACTATAAAAGAGGAACATGCTTATATAAAATTTAGACTTTATATATTTGTATTATGTATATATATTTGGACTTTGTGTTTTTAATTATACACTATATTAGGTTTATAGTCAACTGTAGTCTTAAGTGTAATTGTTGGATATGAAAAAAATATAAAAGAATAAAGTGTTGCAACTGAAAACATTCATGAATTCATTCTTAGACGGACGTGATTGTGAATTCTGTGGCCGAAGATCTTGACCTGAGAAAAGGAACAGTTTCATGTGCCCTCTTTGGTTTCGCTGGACAGAAACTTCAGGAGTTGGTGAGGGAAAAACAAAGTAAAGCAAATCTTGGTGATATCATAATTACTGATGCCTGCAAGCTGAAGAGCAAGCAGGTCTTCCATGCAGTTGCCCCTCACTGGAACAATGGAAAAGGCGCAGTTACTAAGGTAAAGTGTTAAATTGTTAGAGTGGTTTATGAATTTGCTCAGTGCTTTGATTTGATTTAATATGATCTATTATGATTTTAACTCAAGTTTAAATCATTTAAGAAAGGTAACTTGGCGAAGCAGTACATTTTGGTTACAAATAGAACAACCGTTTATGGTCATGAACAAACAAGTTTGTTTTTGTTAAAAAAGATGCTAAAAACCATAAATGTAGACCTTCAGCATTTTGTAAATAGATATTAAAGAAAGCACGTTCATGGTATGTGTTGCAGATACTGAGTGGGATTTTCAAGGATTGTTTGGGCCATGCTGAGGACAACGGTCTTACCTCCATATCCTTCCCTGCCATTGGCACAGGGAACCTGGGCTTCCCTAGAGACCTCGCAGCATCTTTAATATTTGATGAAATCTTGAGCTTCAGCAGTAAGAAACAACCGAAGCACCTGAAGACAGTAGTGATCATACTTCACCCAAGTGATGCACAGACAATTCAGGTAAAGACAAGTGAAAACTAGCTTCGCATTAGCTTCATAATCAGATGCTGTAGAACATGACTTATTTTATCAGGAGCCCTTGGAATGTGAGATGAATCTTCACTGAGCAACATCACTTATAGATGCTTGCTCATCTGACATGCATAAAAAAGACAGCCCTTTTATCAGACCCGGGCTCTGCTCCATAATAATCATGAGTGAACAGGGACACAAAATGAACTGCTTGATAGAGATCTGCAGGATGCCAACAAAATTGTGAAGGATTTGTTTTTATGTACTGTGTTGATGTGATTTTTGTGATATTTTTATTCCTAGACTGTCATGCATGAGTTCAGCAAAAGGTTCTCTACTACCTCAGGTGGCCCAGTGCCATCAACTACAACACAGAGCACAGGTGGGCAACACTTGGCTTGATCTTACTAATAATGCAATTAATTATTATACATGTGATTATTATACATAAGAAACGTCATTGCAAATGTAAGGATCTGTATTATAGAAATTTGTTATAACTGAATAACAGTCTTTTCCAAACATGTGTTGGCCAATTTGCATTGACACCCCATTAAAAAGTGCCTTTTTTTCCTCACAAAAATGCTTTTGCTCAATGTGTGTTCATTATATAATGTGCGTTATATTGTTTTTCTGTTTCCCACTGCAAGGTCCCTTTTCAAAAATCACTTCCAGCTCAGGAATGCATGAAACCAAAATGGGAAATGTGACTATACAGGTTGTCACAGGGGACATAACCAAGGAGGTGACTGATGTCATTGTCAACTCCTCCAATGACAGCTTCACTCTTAAGTCAGGTAAATCATGCACCAGCTCAGCTTTTATGAGATTAAATGGATGATAAATGTTTAGCAAGTGTGTACAGTGATGTCCATAAATGCCAGCAACTTCAGAATGCATACATAGAATTTACAGGTTTGTTTTTCAACTTGTAGCTGTTTTAGCAGGTTCTTCCATCATGACTATTGAATTCAAAGCCCTAATAGAAAACTTAAATCTCACTCAGTAAATCAAAGAGCCCACACATTGTCAAAGTCATACCCTTTACCTCCCTTGACCAGGGAGGAAATTTTTTTGTTATTATTGGAGATCATGTATCAGGACAATATGATATGTTTTTATAGCATTGCTCTGGGAAGCTGTCTTGGTCCACTCCTCTTTTCCCTATATATGCTCCCTTTAAGGAACATCATCGGGGGTATAAACTTAAATTTCATAGTTATGCTGATGACACGCAGCCGTGTATTTTGCTAGAGCCTGACTGTGACAATGCCTTGTGTTCTCTGAGCACTGGGATAGCGGCAGTTAATTGGATGAAAAAACGGTTCTTGAAACTATATGAAGATAAAACTAAAATAACTCTAAGTTTAAGAGTTAAAGAGATTTTACTTCACATATAAAGGTGACCAAAACAGCTTTTTAATCACTCAAGAAACATGATCAAAGCCATTCCTATCCCATTAAGATGCTGAAAAACTTGCATTTATTTCAAATAGAATAGATTATTGCAATGCTGTTTTTACGGGTCTTCTGAAGTAACATGAGCTGAAACATTTCGATGCATTCAGGACCAACTACACTTTTTAACAAAACAAGGAAGAGAACGCATTACCCCAGTTGTAGCCACACCCTATTGGCTCCCAGTATCATTTATCCGGATAATTAAATTCCATGTAAAATCCAGCGTCCCCATTGGCTGGTTACTCTGGTGTGTCCAGTCTGTGTACAAAGGCCAGACGTGTGATCAGTTACACGTACAGTAGCCTATATTCGAGCTGTGGCTCTAAGGTGGTCACTGCTGAACTTAATCTTATGAACATTTGGATTCCTTTGTTCATCTTCTATACACGTTACAAATGTTGATATGCAACCACAAGCTTCAAAGTGTGAAAATTATGTTTAAGCCTGTGTTTATGTGCACAAAAAAAAAAGGTTTAAAAATAGAATACACGCAGCTGATATTTCTTTATTTGTTGTGTCTCTCCTCCAGGAGTATCCATGGCGATTCTGAATGCAGCTGGACCGGCTGTAGAAGCTGAATGCATACTCCTTGGTAAAAACGCATTTACACGTTAAGTCTTTAGCTGATGCTTCGATCCAGATGAGTTTATTATCAATAGATGTGAGCAGAGTGGAGTGACTTGAAACTCTGCTCAGTGTTTCTGTCACATGCATGCGCTCTACTTCATCTTTTTTTTTTTGATAATGACATGTTTAGTTATTGACATATAAGCTGTATATCAATTTAAAGCCTTCCTTGTGCATGAGTGCAAGAACTGAATCATGATGAGATATTGACAAGGATACAAGGATACAAGGACGTTTATTGGTCATTATACAACAGGTTGTATAATGAAATTAAAATTTGACTCAGTTGCAGAAAAAAAACACATTCAAATCAATCAATAAATAAACAAGCAAAAAAAAAAAATGAAACAGGCAGGACTAACCTAGACTGAGCTTACTTTACACTCAGGACTGGATAGAAGTTGAAAATATACTAAAACTAATAAGGTCAGCTCATTGACTCCACATTGGTTCTCCTATTATACTTTATAAGCATTGTTCGCTTTGGTTAAATATTTTGCATACACAAATATGTACTGTATATATACTCGGGGTTCTCATGGTTTAAAAATATCGAACATAAAAATAAAACCTGCTCTGCTCACTTTCAGGTGGCCAGCCAAACCCAGGCATGATACTGACCCAACCAGGCAACCTGAAGTGTAAGAATATCCTCCACCTGATTGGACAAACAGACCCTATGAAAATCAACATGAGTGTGAAGGCGGCTCTTCAAGTTTGTGTGAAGGGCTCATACACTTCCGTCTCCTTTCCTGCTCTTGGTACAGGTACGATTTGAAAGCAATGCCCAGATCATATTTCATAACAGCAATGCAATCAGTGTTGATGGCTGTGTAGGTCTGTGGTTTGCAAACATATCTTAATAGCAAATTTAGGGTTCAGATTTGGTTTCGAATCCCCAAAAGCTCCTTGTTCCTCAGGATCAGTTCAGATTATAACAGAAATTTGATTTCATATACTTCTTAATCTATATTAGAAAACAAATTGAAAGGAAGTAAAAACAATGCTCATTCATGAGGTGCACTGATGACAGATTGAGCAAAGCTAGAATTTGTTAATCATAACACTTTCACTGTGTTTTACAGACTTGTTTGCTGTTGCTCTGGCCTGCTGTGAACTTATTTTGCTCATTTGAAAAATCATTATTATTAATTTATGTTGTGCCATTTTAGGCCAAGGCAACGTACAAGCAAGCCAGGTGGCAGATGCCATGTTTGATGCAGTGGTCGATGTACTGAGCCAGACCACTCCCAACCCTCTGAAGATGATTCGGATAGTCATCTTCCAACAAGGCATGCTGAAAGACTTCCACAACAGTATGCAAAAGAAAGAAGTCAGTGACACTAAAGACAAAGAGGGGCTCTGGGGAAAAATTAAAGGTAGGAAAACTGGGAAAAAATGGTCTATACTGTATCGCTTAATCCATGATAAGTTTTCTGTAGACATGGTTACAATCCGATACTGTACCCTACATGTCCTATTACTCAGAATAAATGTAGTACTAGTTAATACTGACAGAAATAATAATAATAGTAAATATCAGGCTCATCTATATAATGCATTTTTCATATAGCCCATGCTTTTTCAATAAAGTCCACATAGAACAATGTTTATGGTCAAGCAGTAATGCTAACATATCCATATCCAGCATAATTTCTTTTACTTCAGCTTGGTTAAGTAGACTCAGTCATAAGCTTCCCTCACATTATGGACTATAGATGAACATGCACAAAAGGACGGATATTTTGTTTATACATATATTCTGACATTTGAAATTAATTCTTGTAGCATACTTCTCCGGAGGAACAACTGTCAAGCCACAGAAGGATGAACATTTTGTCATTGATGGTCAGGAAGTGGAACCTGCTTGCTTCCATATTTGTAGTGACTCTCAGTCCAAAGTTGACACAGCCAAGCAGTGGATCAGTGACTTAATATCCAAGGAGCAGCAAACCAACCACTTTAAAGAAAAAGCTATCCTTAGCCTTTCCCCAGCAGACCAACAGCGCATTATTGACATCCAGAATACCACAGGTGTGAACATAAGGATTGAATATAAGAAGCCCGATGCAATGCTCACCATCGAGGGACTCAGCAAGGACGTGCTCAAAGCTACCAATGAGATCCATGAGATGCTGAGGAGGGTCAGAGATGAGGAGCATTTCAAAAAGAATGTGGACCTGGCTGGGACTGTGGTGGACTGGCAGTACCAGCAGCAAGGACTTCAGTTCAGCAGCTTTGACCCAGAGTCCAACTACCACCTCGAAGATGCATTTGAGAAGAAACTGCCCCATGTATCCATTACTGTCCAGGGTCAAGATTACAAGGTCACCATGCCAAATGGACCTGCCATAAATTCCTCAGGAAATACTCTCAATATCAGGCGTGTTGACAAACTAACAGGTATTGTGTAAATGATAATAGGGAACCTGTAATTGAATTAATCACTTCTTATCTCACTATATCACTTAGAGGCCAGAATTGCAGTGGATTCAGACCAGATTTGGATCAGATAGTATTTGTGAATGATTTTAAGTAATGTCATGACAACTTACCTGACCTGTCTTGCATTTTGACAAAACAAATGATTGCAGGATTCATTCAAATCAGTTTTGAAGTAGAATTTATTATGTCTATTATGCTTCCAGCTCAAGATGCAGCAAGCCTGCCTCAGCACTGGGACCCCATGCCAGCCAACACGTCATGTCAGGTCATCACCATCCAGCCTGGAACAACAGAGTACAATGAAGTCCTGACCCTCTTCCAGGCCACATGCACACTAACGGTCATTAAGGTAGGTCACGTGGCAGGCACAATAGTTAATGTCTCTTCAGAGCATCATCTTCACAAAAGCAGCATCTGATGATATTATTAAAATGATTACACATATACTTCATACACAAAGATAGTCATGGTTTGACAAATCTAGATTAAATCAAAGTACAAATGTGGCAAACATGTTGCTATAATACACAGAACAACAAAGAAAGAAGCAGGAGAGCATAGGCTAATAACTATCATCAAAGTGTAACAAAACACACAAAAAAAACAAGTGCACTTATCCCCACTAAGATCGAGCGGATCCAGAACCAGATCTTGTGGAAGAGTCTTCAGATTAAGAAGCAGGACATGGACCAGAGAAATGGTCACCAGAACAATGAGAGACGCCTTTTCCATGGCACCTGCTACACGACTGTAGCTTACATCAATCAGCATGGATTCAACAGGAGTTATGCCGGAAAAAATGGTGAGAATATGGCCATGCATGGCACTGTTGTTATGCTGGAGTTGCATTGGTAATTTCAGTGTCAGTGACAATGACGATAAACTCTTGAATCTTGACAATTTGTCACATTGATTCATCAGAGGTTTGTTCAGTCTCTCTTGAAAATAATTCTCATGCAAACACATATTTGTGTAAAGTCCAAGCAGACCTTTCAGGCCATTTTAATTGCACAAGGGATGGTTACATCAGGTCCTGTATGTTGACAGTGTCTTAAGATTATCTGTCATCGTTGTAAAGTTAAGTAAAGATTTCTGTATTTCAGATACCACAGATCAAACTACTAACTCTGCTGCTGTCCCATTTTCAGCTGCTGCCTATGGCAATGGCACATACTTTGCTGTCGCAGCTAGGTACTCTGCAAGCAACACTTACTCCAGGCCAGATCCCCAAGGGCAGAAGTTCATGTACCTCTGTCGTGTCCTGACGGGAGACTACACTCAGGGACAGCAAGGCATGATTGTGCCTCCAGCCAAGAGTGCCACCTCCGTTCAGCAGTTTGACAGCGTGGTGGACAACATAAACACTCCCTCAATGTTCGTCATCTTCCATGACTCTCTGGCTTACCCTGAATATTTGATCACCTTCAAATGATAGAGTTGAACACACCAGAAATAAGATGCCTTACAATATAATGCCTTACATTTTAAACTGCCTTAAAATATGCAATTACTGTTTACACTGATAATGATCAGATAGTCTTTAAGTAATTAAAGTACATTTTTGAACCAGACACTCGATACCTTTTAACCTTTCACAGTTTTGGCATGTAGCTGACACTCTTATTCAGGGAAACTTAACAATGAGGGCAATAATAGGTTGAAACTCAGTTCCTAGTTAAAACATTACAGGTAATGTTTGATAATACAAGAGAGAGCATTTGTCAATATGCTCTTGGTTATGTGTAAGTTCCTTTCAAAGGTGATAAAAATTTTGCTGTCGGTCGATCAGTGTGCTGTCTGCCTTTGATTTTGCCTGCTGTTATATCTCTGGTATGTGGCATTTTGTGAGACAGCAGAGGACAGTTGGACTATGGTGTTTATGGTACTGGTTGCTTGATGGAAAGTACCAAACCTATTCCGGGAAATGGTGTGATGCAAATCATGTTGGTGTAAGCATAGTTATATGGCAACTGCCTCTGGTTTTAAAAGAAAAGTGAAAGTTAATTTGTTCCATGAAAAAATTTAACTGTTGAATCTCTGATATCATCATACAATAAAACTTGAATTACAAGTACACAAACTGTAGTGTTACAGCTGAGTCGTTTTCAGCTCAAGACAGAAGGAAATGATTGTACTGTGAGTCCAGTTTCAGTCCACTTTCAATAAGATCACTTTATCTGTCACATTCTAAGAGACCTGATTTGCAGTCAAAGCAGATACACAAAACACAGATGTGCAAATCAATTCAGTCTGGTCACATCCCATTCCTGGTGTCACATCCCATTCCAGTTTTGGGTCAAATTTTGTCCTGAGCTATGTACACAGGTTTTGGTCTTGCGTGCTACAAATCTGACATTTGGTATATCCATGCAACTGAGGGGCACCAAAACATGTGGTATGCCTCTTGTAATTTCCCTCAGAAAAATGATGCTCCTGACAAAGTTCTACACTTAACTCTCCTATTATGTTTGGGGTCAGTTTGACCCCAGCCAATGTTTAACGTCTCTAAATGAAGGATTAACATCATTTTCTTTTTTGCTTCATATTTAATGAGTGTTCCCAATGTAATGGGCACTACCGGGTAAAGATGAAATTGACATGATGATATGTTTTCAATGTCCTGTTCACACTTTGTAACGCATTGGTTATAAATAACAAAAATCTGTACTTAGAAATAATATAAAGCCATTAAAACACCAAGAATTAATATTTCTTTCCAATTTCAGATCAATCAGTGAGATTTTATGGTGATTTGCATATTTTTCCATTGTCGTGTAATAGGAATACTGGATGTATAAGTGGGGGTGGGGGAGAGTTATGTTTTATTTAAAGGGCTATTTAGGTAATCAACAAAGAAACATAAAGTACCTGACACATAAACTTTGATAACAATTTTAGTTATAATAATTTTGTGGAAGTTTAAACTGCAGGGGTCAAACTGAGCCCAAATATAAAAGATGTTAGAAAATGTGAACATGTTTCATAATTCATTGATTGAATGTGTTGTTTTACCTTGAAATATGACCCGTTATATACCTCTGGATTTTCATTACTCATTGTTTTGTCAATGGGAAAGAGGTGAAATTATAACTTTTTGTCAGATTCCCTGCGTTTTTTTAAGATATGCAACCTGGGACACAGCGTTTGAGCTTCCCGCCCTGAGCCGAGTGGCCGCCGAGTGAATGTGGCCTATCACAGGGTTTGAATACACTCCCTCCAGCCAATCAGAAGCGAGTATTCACCCAGATTGCGGTGTAAGTGTCAGTACTGCCACATACAGACAGTATCCACCAGTTCAAAGAGAGGAGAAGCTGCCCTGTGGGTCAGTAGCGTCCTCATATTGTGGTCAACATGTCGATTGTTCGCAGTGATCTTTACTGGGCACACACACACACACACACACACACCACACACACAGGGCAGTGCTGGGGGAGTTATTATCCTTTCACATCTATCCATAGGGACCCGGTGACAGATCAGCTTACACTTCTTGTTCTAATGAAACCTTAAACTGTGCTGGCGGTACAGTGTGTACGTGTGTGTGTGTGTGTGTGTGTGTGTGTGTGTGTGTGTGTGTGTGTGTGTGTCCCCTCAGGCCTCTCTGGCTAACCACAGAGCCACATAACAAGTTTCTATACTTCTCTAAGGGACATTAGGGTGGGTCTCAGATTTCTGTTCTCGAATGCACGGGCTGTGTTTAAGAAGATGCAGGAGACAAAAACACACACACACGCACACACACACACACTCCACATGTCCACTTTCCTCCTCATTTTACCGTCAGACCCACATGTCCCTCCTGGGTCCAAACAGAAAATCACACGGGCGTAAGAGATCAGCTCATGTTTCGGCGCGTCATCACCGCCACACACACCCTTAAACCCTCCATCCCTCCTCTCTCGTTCTCCCGCCCGTCTTCCCAGCTACGTCTGCATCACCTCACACACACACACACACACACACACACACACTCTGGAGTATTTCCCCCTCTGTTGCTCATTCCATTATCCATTTACTCCTCCATTATCCCTCCCTCGCTCCCTCCACCTCTCCATTCACTGCCCCCTTCCTCTTCAAAAGCAGCTCATCCCCCCTCCAGGCCGGGGGGGGGGGGGTGGGGGGACTGTTTAGTGCACTTCAAAGGGGTGATTATCATAGCAAGGTGGGCACTGTCACTTTGTGTGTGTGTGTGTGTGTGTGTGTGTGTGTGTGTGTGTGTGTGGCTATACAGTGCCCAGAAATCCTCCTCTTTATCCCCCATAATGCTCTTATTAGTCTCTTTATTTCGTTACTTTGATTAAAAAGTAACTAGTTCTGTTACAAAGTTACTTTTTCGTGAAGGTGCACGAAAAGTGAAGTGTAGATTCAAATGACAAAAACCATAGAATAAGTGTGTAAACCACATAAAAGGTGCTCATTCTACTTTTTTTTTTTTTTTTTGGCTGTTGAATCAAAATGGTCCCCACTTCGGTTGACCCTTTGTGATTTTGCGTACTGCACCTTTAAACGTAGCTCATTGGAATATCTTTTTTTTGCATTAACTGCTTAAAAAATTAAACGTGTTGTTGATCTCTGTATTGCAATGCATTGGAAAACCATGAGGAGGTGTGTGTGTCCCCTGCTTAGCGTGTAGGGGTAAGACACTAACCCTA
>OMLB01012898.1:3876-24302 GCA_900302555.1 Myripristis jacobus
AAAAAAAAAAAAAAAAAAAAAAACACACACAAAGTGAAATGCAACCCAGTGGAACCAAACCACTGAACATACAGAGATGAAAACGGTATCAAACAGCTTATCTCAGTCTGGGTAAGTCAGAAAAAGGGAAATTTTTCCCAACACTTTGGACTATTCCTTTAAGTCTACCCATATGAATCAGCACTGAATGGCAATTGGCATTGAATCTGTAAAGACGCATCAAGTTGAAGCATCAAACCAGTCTTGGCGAATATTTATGAGGGCAACGGCTGCAAATGACTTTGGGGCTGGGGATGGATGGGTAGGAGTAGGTTCTACTGAAAAACAATAGCTCAGCAGCTCATTAAAAAAAATAAAAATGAACAAGTTCATTTTCAACTGTGTGAACTGAATTTTGAGCTAGCTCTTGTGAAGTGTGAACTTGCACAACACTGTCAGTTGAGACAAGCAAAATGTTGACAGTTTGCTTCTGCAGCTTTATAAATGCCATTCAGCAGTTAAGTGATTTATTTTATGTCCTTCACTTGTGCCACATAATGAAGACCATTGGACCATTTGCTGAATAATCAAGCGACCATAGGACTCTAGTCTTAAAATGAATGTTGCGTGAAGGTTATAACATATATTCCATATCATTTGCTGTTGTAAGAGGAATACATTCTGGACAACCTTGCCTGTCAACATGATTTTTTTCCCCATAATTTCACCTTTTATGTGCAGCACGCTGTCACTGCTTTGCAATGTTGGACCTTTTCACATAGTACACCCAAGAGACATAATGATACCAAAAGTGTTCTTTACTTTGATTACAGCAGACAGTGACAAGGTTAGACACCAAAAAAAATGCACAAAACAGTGTCATCTGCGAAGAACCTTGCTTTGCTTTGTGTAGCTCTAAAGCAACCGTTGTCAGTGCATAAATATGTTTTTTCAACAGCGGCTGCAACCATGAGGATAAAATGAAAATAAAACACGAAAAAGTCAAGATGACCAGCTAGGTCATTACTGCTAATTAGTTTATCAGCCTGTGCATAAAATGTGATCCCGTGTGACAATTCAAACAACTTGGCTGGAGCTTTAGAGACTTTAACAAGGTCGAAACTCAACTTCACACAATTGTTTTCACTTGAACACTCCCCCACACGCACTTCACACTTTCAGTGACTCTATGACTCTCATCTAGGAAAGTTAGATGGGAGTGAGGTGGGAGGATGGGGGGTTGAGAGGTAAAGGTTAACAGAGGGGATCAATAACAATGTGTCTGCTAACATATCTCAAAATGACTCCAACTACTGTTTTAAAAATCACTCACAACATGCTCAAAGGCCAGCACTCATTGACTTTCTACTTATACGTAGGTAAGAGTGTGTGTCTGCGTGAGAGAGAATGTGTGTGTTTGTGTGTGCGTGCGTGCACACACGTGCATGTGTGCGGGTGTATGTGTTTCTAATTGGTGCTGCCTGTCCTTTGAGTGCTCCCCACCACTTTTCAGACAATTAGTTTAATGGAGCATTACGGCAGTATCTGGGTTAGCAAAGTCAATACATTGACATCCAACAGACTGAGAGTGTCAGTGCAGCCGCTCATACAGCCATAGAAACTCTGTCGCATCCTTCAAATTACATCAAGCTGGCAGAAACTGCTCTCTGCTTAAGCAAAAATCCTCCATTAGAACTAATGCAATTCCTGGGATCTTTGACATTTCAGACAAAGATTTATAATGCGTCTCTCTCTGTGACAAAAAACAAGACTGATTCTACAAAGCAAGAGGCAGGCCGCTCGTCAAAAAAACCTGGAAACACTCCATTCACAGCAAACAGGACACACACGCGCGCACACACACACACACACATACGTATGCACATTTGCACATATAAACAGCCTCCTGCATTCTTGGTAGAAAAAAAAACCTCTCCAGTTGGTGAGCACTGATTGCCTATCCAGAGGGAGATGAATCTAGTGCTGTTCTCTCCCTATCTCCATCATAAAGCGTGCCAAAGCATCCATCCACACAAATGAGTGTCAGCCCACAACTAGCCTAAGTACCTCAATTTCTAGTCAGCCTGAATGGAAATGGAATGAAAAATGGTTATGAAAAGAAAAAAAAACAAATAAGCCCATCTTGGAGAACGACTAACAATGCTTTGAAGATCCCACATTATTCCATTTTCATGATTTGGTCCTCTACCACATAATGGCACAGTAGAAGAGCAACGGTCTTCATGATGTTTTGCAAATAAATGTAGTTGAGGTAACAGCTGAATTGAACTAGTTAAATGAAATGAATTTGAAGAGTCTTCACAGTAATGGACTAGCAACAGCAGCTCCTCTAATTCAATTGTAAACCTGCTGAGTGGAGGCTTTCCAGTTGAAATGCTGCAAACTGGGCTGACTGGAAGGATTTGAGTAATTCTAGAGAGGGAGCTGGTCAGGACCAATCAGCACCATGACCACTGGATGTGGGACGTCCCGTGGTCTTGAAACAAAAAAGGGTGAATTTTTGAAAACTTGGAATTTAACCACTTAAAAAGAAAAAAAAAATTAACAGTGCAAGTATAGACTAGAGAAACTTAATTTGCCTTTTGCACATGTACAGGGGACATTGGAATTCTTGTGCAGTTCACTCAGTCTGAGAAAAAAAAACAGCAAGGGCAACATTTACAAGGAATAAGGAGAAAGAAGTATAAATCAATAAACTAAATATATAAAAGGCCTACGCTACCAAGGACACCTTCAGTTCTTATAATATGGGACCCATAAACACACATTTTATAGCCACCAGTGTGGCCTCAACAAAAATGAAATAACATTCAAAACAATCCATGGACCAGTCTGTTTTTTTCTGTTTTTCTTTTTCTTTTCTTTTTTTTTTATGGCCAAATGTAAAACTTAACTTCTGAACCCCCACCCCCACTCTCCACCCCATACACACACACACAAACACCAACCAAAAAGAAAAAGAAAAAGGGGGCATATGCACATACACAAATTCATATACCTACTCATTAAAACAAGAGAAAATATAATAATTTGATACCTAAAAAGTGCAACAATGCAATAATGCAAAGGGAAGCAACGCAACACACAGTACAACAAATTCTAATAATAGTGACAATTATTAACAAATACATGTAGGGAATAAGATCCAAAATGATCCATGCAGCCGATGTCAGTATTTTGTATAGCCCGTTACCAGGGCAAACAATCTCATTCAAGCATCAAAGTTATTTTTAATATGATTCATCACAACTATTTCCACGTCAGAGTGCACTTTTCCAACTTGAAAATCAGACACCAGCAGCATCAGATACTGTCAACAGAAGACATTTGTAAGAGTGTGCCTTATCTTACCTAATCCCAGTGACACTGGTACACTGACAAGTTCTCATTGCAAGTCTGTCGGTATTCCAGTCACGTCTCGCCAATAACAAAGGCAGAGCCTGGAACTTTGCCTTCTTTGTCCGATCTGACAGCTAAACACTACAAGAACCTCAACATTTAGATTTCCTTTAATCTTGCCACTCAAATTGTGTTCTCCTTTTCCCCTACTGGCTCTTTGAATGCTGCCGTGCAAAGCCAGCGAGTTCTCCTTTATCCGTTCAGCATGGCTGTCTCGCCTCTTTACCTTGAGTCTGAAGTGAGAGTTCACATGAGGTGTATGCACAAACTACTGTTACGGTCTTATTCCTCTCTGCCCTGAGGTTAGTACACACATCTACTCGTTCCTCCTGCTGCTGCTGCTGATGTTTGTGATTATGTTTCTGACGTCTTTTCAAGGTCTGTTTGTTACATTCAACATCTGTCTCTATCTGGCTGTCTGCTTATTTCATGGGCCACTTAGGCAGTGGACAAACCAAGACCTTTAAAATCCTCGCCAATTTCAACAAAAGCATTGCATAACAGATTTCACTAGACTTTTTTTGTGGTCTCTGAGTATTAAATATACTCCCATCACACATAGCTGAAATAATCTCACTGCGAGCAACGTGATTCATTGTGAATAAAAATCAAAACAATAGACAGGCACTGTCACCTCGTCTTTTCATTCGCTATTGGCAGTCTCTACTCTCAGAATGAATCTGGCATTTCCCACACAGCGCGGGACAGCTCAGGACCCTGCAGATGTCGGGTCGTAATTATCACACGTTTGATGGTATCAGAGCAGCTCGGAGCAGTGTGGGAGTTGATTGGTGTGGTTAAGATTGAATCTGCAAATGTTTCGCGCTACCAGATAATCTCTGTCCCTCCGACTGTCAGGCTAGACTTTAGTGGGAATCAACTCCCCGAACCTGTCAGCGTTCGTCCCGTGCCAGTGTCTATTCATTGAACTGCAAATATCTTTCTGTTTCCTTCTCTGTCACCCCCCTGTTCCCCCTCTGTCCCTCTTCCCCAAGTCAAATTTGCATTTCTATTTCAAAGGAGCATGAATTATTGGCATGAACTGAACAGGGCCAACAGCCGCGGAATTGCAGTGCACAATAAAGCTATAAATGATATGTTCTTTTATTGGACGCTAGATTAAATTTTAATGTAGGGGAAAAAAGATTGCTAACATTGTTCCTGGTGGACAGAAATGTTTAAAGCTATGATAATTAAAAATATAAAAACAAGGACCGTTATGACTCAGCTGGCCAGATGTGGAATAGGCATGTGATTTATTAGTGACTGGGGACGACAAGAACCACATAGAGTCAACCATTAAATTACATGCTTGTTTCACACATTGCCAGTTGAATCCAAACAGTCCTTACTTGTATTGTCCCTCTGCAACTTTGAATACTGTAGCTTTAGAGGTGTGCTGTGCAAAACTTAAGGTCGATTAAGATAAGAACATCTAGACTTCAGAGGACCATACCAGTGATTCTGCATATTTAGCAAACTGTCTACATAATGTGTACACTTTGCTTTTCTGCTAATCTTCTCCCAATCTGCTCCCAATATATTTTTCCTCCCTATCATTGGTTTCCATTCATTCCACTATGATATGCGAATGACAGGCGCCACCTTAGACCATGATGCACTGCAAGCAGGAGACATGTTACTGTTACTCTCTTGCTCTTGTCCATCTCTTGCTCTTATTATTAGTTATTATTAGTTATCATTACTCTGTCCACCAACATGTATAGCCCAGAGTTGAATGTAGCAAATTGTTCTCCTGTGTGAAATTCAGAAAATCGCTAACTTTTATTTGGCTCGAGGCAGCAGGAGTAGATGAGGCATGCTGACAGAAAGTGAAACTAGACCAAAAAAACAAACTGCAACACAAAGTAAATTCTTGATACATGATCCATAACAATGTAAAAGTATCTGTGGGTGGGTGTTTGCTTTAAAAATTAATTGAGAGACCTGTTGGTGGTACATAAAGCCTTGGGCAGGGTGAACGTAGTTGGAGGACGGCTAGGATGATGCCACTGATGAACATGATGAGGCTCAGAGACCTCAAACTTTCTACCCGTGTTCCATCAGTGTAATAAAGTCATCCACATGGGTTTTCCTAAAAGCAGCAGCACTGTTGTGTTTTGATGACCTGAAATTGGGTGGAGTGTAATGATCTCTCCACCAGAAAATAGTTCCTGGGGAAATATTTGCTTTACACAGCCAATTGTCAGTTCAAAACATTCAAAATCACAGGTATGGTCCTCTGAGCACCTTTGCACTTTGGCCCAAGTGGCAGCAGGAGTTAACTTTTGAATTTCTGAACGTTTTGAAGACTTCATTACACCAGAAATCATGTGACGTGATATCAGTAAACTGTGCACGTAAATTTCTTTTTTTTTTTTTTTTTGGAAAAAAAAATCACTTGTGAGTGCTTTCTAGACATAGTGCTCCTTTCTGACAGTTTTGTATTTTCTTGAGTTTTAATGTATTACTTCCTGTGCACAGAGAAAACTCCCATTAGCGACCAAACCCGACACCAGAATTTCATTTGGACGAGTAGGGGGACTCTACAGCATGTCAATTAGTGGGGATGGGATGTTCTTCTCTGGTGCATCGCCAATTTGTGGTTTAGATTGATAAGGTCTATTTTTATATTAAAACACTGTCAAGGGCAGTATTAAATGTAAAATGCAATGGTAAGTATTCCTGAGCTTGTAGCATACTCTTTTCCTCCTTGCCAAGCACCATTGGGAATTTCAAGACATCAAAGAGGAGAGAAATATCTGGAACATATTACGAGAAGGATGTCTGTCTGCACAGCCAAATTCTTAATTTGCTTTCTTTGGGTGCTGGCAAAGCGCAAGAAATTCAAATATGCTCAATATGTCAAAAAATCTTGCCGCACACCAACAAAAGCTCTAGCACCACTTCATCAATATATTATTTATTTCTACATCTTTTACCAGGAAAAAAAAAACAAAAGTTTAAGTTGATTGTACCTTATTTCCATGTTTTAGATTTTCAAATTAAAAATTGTAATTCTCTTCCTGTCACTTGCCATTCATTTTTGTGTTACAATTGCAACTCCCTGGATACTTGTGATATCTCTCCCCCTTCCGCTCCAATGGTGGAATTTTCAGGAGACTCCCCTTTCTCTTTGCTTTTGTAATCTTTTGTGTAATTCCCCACACAAAAAGCTGTCAACATCCTCTCGGAATCTGAACAGTATGTTCCTTGTTTTGCGTCTCAGGAGCTTTTTGTGCACATTTGAAGCAAATTAATTCTCTAATATAAGGTCTGGGTAGCTGGTTCCTTTTTTTTTTTTTTTTTTAAGCAACCTGAACACCTTTTGAGAGAAATTACATTATTGCTCAAGCAGTTCTTCCTTTGCACACTCACTTTCCTGTCTTTTTATTCTGTGTTAGATTTGATAATGAAGCCAGTTTGTCAAACACATTATGAACACATTACTGCGCTGTTGCTGATTTTATTCCTGCTGGGACAAAGAGAAAAACTGTATCTTGGAAATGTTTAAAATTCCTTTAATGATTCTCATTAGATGCAAATTGCTCCCGTTTAGCCTCAGTCCATTTATACCTTAGAGGGAGAGGGTTTTCTTGTAGGAGAGGTTTTCAAGCTGAGGTTTCCATATCAGCAATAGAGTTAAATTAACTACATCAAGTCTTTATAAGAAGCTGCCACTGATTAAATTCAGGCCATACACAGTTGCTTTGTTATGATCCGTGGTCATTTCCCACATTATTTTTGTTTTATCGGAGCTGCTTCAGGCAGAATGATAAAACAATCACTTTAATTAGGAGTTCATGCAGAGAGGCGTATGCTGCAAATATGAACAGTGGCTGGGAATTTTCAGTCAGATTTCTATTTTACTGTTGTCAGACACCCATTAAATGCACCATTAGGCTTTCAGCTCGGGTTCAGATCCCTCTGCCCAGTTTCAAGTCATCAAAACACAACAGTGCTGCTGCTTTTAGGAAATCTAATGTGGACGACTTTATTACGGTGAGAAAGTTTGAAATCTCTGAAGGTTCATTTTCATATCGTAGCGAATGATTGCAAACCAATGGCTGGATGAAAGCTGGGGAAAAAGATATCAGAGTTCTAAAATACGACTAAAATCACGAAATCTAACTGGTCTGGTCCTTTAACTGGTCTCTTAACTTATGTAACACATCATCAACATTTTCCATATACCAGTCAGTTCTGTATGAAGTTTCTACAGTGCTGCAAAAATCAGCAGTAATGGTTTTGTTTCATTCAGCAACAGAGAGGGTCATTAATACAGATATCTTCCTATCTGCTTGTCTCTTTAGCTTTAGGAATGGGTACCAGGCTTTCAATACAATGAGAATTGCTCTTTTTACATCAATACATGTAGGTCTAATGGCTTTTCAACTGGGGTTGCACTGTCGACCAATACAATAACAGCTTTGCATGGAGCCGTGGATTAATTGCACACACACAATCTGATGCATGACTCACCAATTCCAGTAAAGATTTTGAGTTAGAAATGTTTCTTTAGGGAAGCAATTTAGTTTTGTGGTCTGTCTGTAAAAGTTGCTCAATATTGCTTCTGGAGCTGCGGTGCTATTTGTATGTGGGAGAGCGTGCAGCACCAGCCCTCTGGTCTGTAAGGCAGCAGAAACTTTTGAAAAATGCCTTTTAGTCTGAACACCTTTGAGGAGGAAAACTATTGCGTGGCCCTTATCAGAAATCGGTGAGATACTGTTTTTTTTGCATAGCAGACAAGAAGACGGGAGAAATTGATCACCCAAACTATTCCCATGCAGCACTGAACTTCAGATTGGAGCAGTCTGAAGAGGTGGTTTGTGTCGTAGTCGCTTGTTTCCCACTATGCAAACATCTAAACTTGTCCCCCGGCTCATTAGAATTGCCAGAGCCATTTGACGAGTCATTTTCTTCAAGCGATGTGGTTGTAAAGCGCTTGTGTGCTTGGGCTCTCATTCCACTTTAATAACGCAGAGCTGAGCTGAACTGAGCAGAGATGAGATGAGAAAATAGATTGGGATACATTCAGCTCTGTGATGGCCTCACAGATAAATGGATGTACTGTTGAAGAGGGGGGTGACTCAGGGGGTCAGGTCAATCACACGTAGTAGTGGATGAAAAACAAAACGTTAAAAGCTCAGTTATGGAATTGACAATCGTACCTACTGTACTATCTCAGTTCCTGTACGTCAACTACAGAAAAGATTGGAATCATCTTCTGATTCTATCAGCTCCAACAACTGAGATACAGACTGAGCAAATGTGATACTTATTGAGAAAAAATGGGTAGAACCAATCTTTAGTTAAGTGGAAGCCTAAGAAAATGTGTTATTTTGCACAGAGCGCAGGCCTAGGTGGCGCCCAGTGGTAAGGCAGTGCCTACATGGTATACCTGCCTCTGGGGGGGTAACCATACATCTACCATAGATTTTCTTTATATTTACCATAAGACAGTGATATATATCAGTGTCCACATAGCAGAACATCACTACAGTCGGCATTCTACTGGTGTGTCAAGTTGCAGCTACAGTAACCATCTATAGACCTTTTCTCCCATGATAAACACTTTCAGTATAAATAATGTTAAATGTTTTCTGCTGTGTCTTTACTATTTGACATACATCGGATTTTTTTCTCCAAGCTGTGCACTTTTACAAGAACCTTACAGGTGCACAGATCGATGTGCGTGTGCAAGCATGCGTGCGTTTGTGTGCATTGGGATTGAAATTACAGTATTTATATGTACTGAAACCCGACGACACCACCGGTGGCAACTTCACACAGCCAATTTTCCTGCCTCTGAGTCCACATTTTGTTTAGTTCACCTGTAAATGCACGGTTGTAGAGTTGTGTTCTGGCGGCCTAGGGTGCAAATTTGACAGGAGTGCAAATTTGGCACCAGCTCCACTTAATAATATTCGTCGGTTCGCTGCCTCTACATTCTTCTGTGCTTCTTTGCCTGTTCTGCCACCCTCTCCTTTCCTTCCAAAAGCACTGCCACACTCCTGCTCTGGTTCACTAAAAAACAAAAATGAAAAATAAAGCATTCACACACTCTACAGTCTACCTGGGCATTGTATGATCCACCATCCAATCTTAACTTACCTCCAACAAATATCACTGGATATTTATTGAAGGACGCAGGTACGGTAGGACTGTGGATGTAATGTTCACAGCAGCTTTTGTAGTGTGGTGTGTGTCAAGTGGCAGTAAAATGTCAAAAAGACAACTTCGGGGGTGGCAGTACGTGCAACAAGGAATTCAGAAAGCCAACAAAGCTGCTAAACTAAAAGATTCAATTCTAAAATTTGTGAAGAAATCAGGAACAGCAGACACTAACACCGCTGGAGCAGCAGTTTACTTAAAATCAGCAGCAGTCTGGCTGAGGTAGCTGCTGGCGATGATGATGGTGGGGCGAGTTCTGCCGGTGATAATTGTGGCTTAAACTATGACAATTATGGATCAGAAATGGAAACCCAGCAGTAGGAGAAGGGCTCATCTAGTAAGCAAGAGGTGCGGCTCAACCCTTCCACAAGAGAAATGGTATTTCAAAAGGGGCTTCAACAACCACACGGGGTTGTTTTCATTTCTTCATTGCAGCTGATAACATGTGGGCATCATACAGGCACTGGGCCAGACTATAGGCTGGTTAAACTAAAGTCTTCACACACATTCAGATTCATTGTTTTGATCATGTTGTAACAGAGTAAATCAGTAATGTCGGTTGCTGCATGCAGTCTTAGGCTACATGAGGATTTGACAGCCATAACTACAATTCACTATACTACTACTATATTCACTCTCAGCACCCTGGCTTCCAAAATGTTGGAACTGTTTTCTGCCATAGCACTGGCACTATATCACCCCGACGGATGAATATGGGAGTGCCGCTGCGTGGTGATACAGTTGGCAGTGCTGCAGTTATTTCTGCCATTTTGAAAGCCAGGGTGCTGGAAAGTGAAACCAAAACTAACGCGTGTTGTTGTCAGTCCTTCAAAATGATTCTTCAGCTCTGAGTCACCGCTCAGAATCATTTGGTTTTCCGGTCTGTATCTACTGGTCATTTTGCAGCAGTACACTCAGTGAAGCTTCCATTTTTCACGACAGGGAAGGATTTAATAGACCAGACTTGGTGGATGTATTACAATCACACAGAGAAGCAAGTTTTTAATATTATTGTGGAAACCAGCTGGCTGGGAAGAATGTAACACTGATGTGTAAAGACACACCAAAATCCTATTCTATCTCCAATTTCTCATAAGAAAATAAAAAATAAAAAAAATCTACTACTGCAGTAACACCAAAGAACCAACCACTCAATTCGCAGAACAAACAGACTTAAAGACGTAGAGAAGAAAGCCTGCCAGTGCAATTTGTCCATCTCTGTTTTGCTTTGACAACCTTTTTCTTGTGTCAGAGCCCTTTGTGAATATATAGGCTGTGCTTCTATCAGTTCCTACAGTCGCACTACAAAGTGTTCTGCTTCAAGGACTCCAAACAACTACAAAGACTTACAATCATTTTTCCCTCTCAAAAACTAAAGCCTAGCCTCTTTACATAATCATTCAAACTGCCTTGAACTATTCTGTGGCGCTTTTATGTTTAATTGTTTCCAATGAATTCAAGGAGTTGGGATGCATGGGGCTGCCATCCTGCCAACTTCTCCCTAGTTCACCCCGAGCTATACCTCTTCTCTGTGGTGCTGAGATCTCTCTCTCTCTCTCTCTCTCTCTCTATCTCTCTCTCTCTCTCTCGCGCCTCTCTTTGTTTATCCCACACTCTCTGGCTCTAAGTGAATATCTCTTGCCATCTCTCTCCCTACCGTCTCTGCTGCTGTTTGCTTCTTTTGCTCCCACTCCAAATATATCTTCCTCTGCTATCTCTCTCCGCTCTCTCCCGCCCTCTCTCCCTTTTCAGTGGCTTTGGTAATGCAGCAGGCAGCCCGCTACATAGGGTACACTATCCTCCGCATCCCCTCCTCTACTTAAATTCCAACTCTTGGGTAAAAGGCTGGGGACCTTTAAAACCCCTTACGGTAGACAGATCAATAGACAAGAGAGATCCTCTGGCACTGCGCCACAAAGGGTGGAGAGAGTAAAGGTGGGAATAAGAGGTTAGGTACAGAAGGTTAGTGGAACTTGGAATCCAGACAGACACGCAAGCATTTTTGAATTTCTATTATAAGTTCGAGATTGGTTTCATCAGTTGCTTCGGGGCGATGAAACTTATTCAGCACCTCTGTGACCTTTAAAACTTTCGGGTCAAAGTAAACAGTATGACAGAGAACAGAAAGGTATGAAGAAGTCTTCGTGTTTTCTTATTTCATTTTCGCAGAATGAGGAGGACAGATGTACTCTTTTTTGGCTGTTTATCAGTTTCTCTGAAGTACTTACTAAGGACAAGAATTAACAATGTTGAGTCATTACCCTTGGCCATTTCTCACACTTTTTTTTTAGTGGTAGACTGAAACAGATTCCGAGCACATGGAGGCTTTTAAATTAAATGGCTCGTAGAAGAGGCATCAGACATTTTGACTTATTTATCTTGTATTGCCTTTACTCCACATGTTGTGCCTAATGCACACTGCGGTACACAGTGAATTCTAATAATTTCAAAACTCAGAAATCATGTAACGTGACATCAGTAAACCGCACACACACTAAATATGTTCCTCTGGGAGTAGGGGTTGAGAAGTGCAGCTTTCTTTTTTTTTTTGCGCACAGGAAGCTCTCTCACTAGCAGACACATGTTGATTTACTTTTGCATTGACTGTCATTTTTATTTTGTCACTCCCTGTACACCTGCTAGATTTCCCACTGGCAGCCATATCAACAAAATTGGGCAAATTGGGTGAATCTACAGCATCTGAATTAATCGGGACATTCTTCTTTGTTGCAGCCACACAATTAGTCTCAGAAATCAGACGTAATGTCGACCAAAAACCTTGCCCAGATGAGGGAAAGTCCATGGGGTTTTCATGTATTCCTTCCTGTCAGACGGTGATTTACACTGGTATTTAAAACGTGGGACTGGATCCAATGAATTGTGCTGCTGCTCCCCTATCAAAATATTTCTTTTGCTAGCAAAAAGGAAACGCCGCAGTGCACATTAAATGCGTAGCTGGCTCTTTCTCTGACCAACACTGCCTGATAAATTTATGACTACAATCATTCTAGCTTGCTGCTGAGCCATAAAAAACACCAGGTTAGCTAGCTACCTTGTCCATTTCTTTGGCAATCTGTTATCTCAAGGATGACAACAAAACTATTAAGAGGAGAATCACTACAACTCTGACTGTGACCGCTTAGCCGTTCACAATGTGTTTTTTTTTTTTAAAGCTACAGGTTGTGTGAGTGTGTTCAGATTGTAAAAAAAAATGTGCAGGAAACTTTTCTTTTTTCACACATAAACAAATGTCATATATCATTCTGAAAGGATGAGGAAATCCTCATTCATTTCTTACACAGCCGATCAATTTTTTGATCTAGAAGTCTTGAAAATTCAAACAGCTCCAGAGACAAATGATGACATGACTTCTGAGTTCTATTGAAAACCTCATCTCATGCAGTTTTTATGTTTTGATCAGTCTTTTTTGTCCTGGCCTTTTACCTTTGAGATAAGCAAAAAGATATTACCACTGTAAGCTCCTTTGTCTTTGTCGGTCAGGTGCTACATAAAGTATGCAACATCGCTGTCTAAGCTTTGACTTGCACAATGAGAAATGCATTTTATATGCTTCTAAGGCTTAGGTGTGCACTATTTTCAGCTTTGCCAAACTCTGGTGTTAAATAATTATGAGCAGGTGGAGTGGGTGCTGAACCTTGGAGCACAGCGGGTGCAGAACATCACTGTCATGCCAACTCGTGGCCCTCAGGGTCTGAGAGGAGGAAAAAAGGCAATAAAGAGAGGACACAGGGTGGACACGCTGTAAGAAAAAAAGGTCAGCTGCTTTAAAAAACAGTGAGTCACCCTTTGAAACTTTAGGTAAACCTAACATAAATGGGGTGTGTGAAACATGGCATTGTGAACCCATGATGACAAAGTATCAGGATGTGCAGGTAACATAACGTGTCAAACATCCTTGAGAGGAGGTGTTTATTAACATTATGGCCTGAGGACTTTCACGTCAAACAGCATAGCTCTTTTTGGCTACCATCACTTCTTTCAGTGCAGGAATGGGACTCTGATGCTGGAGGCACAATGCCCCTGGCAATGCTGCCATGCCAACTCCAATCATGTGTCCTGCATTGCTACAAAACAGTCCCGTCCCTCGGGAGGATACAGCCAACAGCTAACGAAAAACAAACACCTCTCTGTTCTTGATGCTCAGTGAGATGATGGCTGGGGAGAGAGAGGGTCAGAGTGAGGCTGAGATGAAAGCAGGGAGAGAGCAAACAGAAATAGAGAACTTCATTTGCTGGCAGCTGGCTCTGGAAAGCAATAGGCCATGGCTACAAGTAGCCCACTGTAGCCTTTGTAATGGAGCTGAAGTGTACTTTTATGGGCAAGACAAAGGGGTCTGGTGTGGCTCAGTGTGCGGCGCACGTGTGTGAACTAGACTGTGAACAAGTTGCTTTTCCGCAGGGCATCTTAAAATATTACAAAGGTGGAAAAGTAAGTCCTGACACTTGAAAGAAGTGAGTGAAGCAACTCTCATATGGGGAGACAACACAGTTAACATGGGACCACAGGCTTGTTTGGAATAAAAAGAAGAAGGTGCATTTTCCTTTATCCGAATGGGCTGGAACCAGTTCCAGAGGGAGCTAAATTTCGGTGACTTTAGCTTGAACAAAAACATATATCCGGGTGAGGAAAGGTTGGATTTAGGCACCAAGACCAGAAACTGGATTCATCTTGATTGAGCCATCCACCACCCTGCCAGCGTTCTTACTTACTCCTGGCTCCTCCAAGCTCTTTATACTACTCTACAATATGTGGTACTGGCACGAAAAATACTACCAACTGAGATGCATCACTTTTAAAGTCATGCTGACTGCCATGAAAAGTCTGTGACTATACCACAGACTTCCATGAGACCAGGCTGGCTTTTTGATTCTGGCAATTACTGGAGAGGGAGAGGGAGAGGGACAGAGAAAGAGGGGGGCCAAAATGGCTCTCCATCATATTTACACCACAGGACACCATGTCCATAATCTGTGATTTGATGTGTTTCGGGGTTTGAGACCACGTCACAACCTTTGTCAGAGACTTAGTGGTAAATGAGAAGGAGGATAACATGGCTTCCAGCATCAGTTTATGCGTTTCTGCTTAGGATCATAGCCTCCTAACAAAAGTAAGCACCATCAGTCTGCCACTACTTACTATTCAGGCTATCCTATAAATTTATGATCACCTAAAAGAAGTTGCAAACTCTATTCCACGAATGAAAAGGTGGTTTAACTGAGTTGTAACGCCTGCAGTGTGATTACTCCACTTCTCCTTTATGTAGGCTGTTACTCTCCAGCTCTCCAGAGTAGTCCAGAGTACAAAAACCATGATTGCTTTCGTCTAAAGTTAGACATGGATGTTAGGGAAGAAGAATCGCCGTAGTCCTTCTTATACAGCTGATGCACCTCTTAGTGTGGCTCCATGGGAGAAGAGCTGGAAATTAATTTCCTCAATTCCAAAAAAGTTTATAAAAAATGTATCAGAAGATAACGGAAGCTGTGCCTGCGTCTCGTCTCCGCTGCCTTGCTCTCTCTTATACTGTCTCTCTGTGCCTCGGCTCTTTTTACCCTTCATCTCTCTCTCTCTCTCTTTTGTCCTGCTCAGGCCATCTCTCTCTCTCTCTCTCTCTCCCTCCCGCCTTTCTCTCTAACTCACTTGCTCTCTCTCTGCCTCTGAATCTATATCCACAGGCATTTTTTTTAACCTCTTTCAGTTTCGCAGCAACGGAGGAGCAACATCATTTCAGGCTTCTTTTCAGCCTGCTGGCTTCATCTCCCCCTCCCTCTGGATAACACACAAAAAAAAAGAGAGCGAGAGAGAAAGTGGAAACTATCTGCCGAGGACTTTTTATATTCCACCATCATGCTTAAAAGGTGTGAACATGAGTGTATAGCACAACTCTTAATGCAGCTTAATGTAATGATGGAAAAAAAAAAAGTATTAATAGCTTACTTTAACATTACCAGTTAAAATGCTGCCTGAAGGGTCTGCAGTGGGTTTAAAATGTTATCCATTTTAAAATCCCTCACAGGTAAATGCTATACCGTCTATCATAGCGTTATGTTTTCTGACAGAGAGAAGAAGCACTCAACCAATCACACCTTAAGGCCAGTGGGGTAGTGGCTATTGAGAAAGCATGTTGTGACCACATTATGCAAACATACCTCAGTGATATTTAAGCTGATAGGCGAGTATATTTTGAAAGGGTGCTGAATATTTCAAGGCCGCCTTCAGCACAGCAGTAGAATTATTACATTGGATAGTGATTTCCAGCGGAGATGGGCATCAGCAATATAACCTGGCTCATCAGGGAGCATTTCCTGCGCAGGACTGCTGACAAGGCTTCCACCAGAAATAGCTCGTGACTTGCAATTTAGCATGGGATGAGACCGGAGATCATTTTAGAATAATACTGCATGTGACTCACTCTCTCAAAGTTTCATGTTCTTCATTTCAGCGAGGCTACTTTGGCTTTTGCGAGACAGTTCAGGGGTAATGGACAAAGGACAGCAAATTAGGACGAGGACTAAATCAGCAATAATGGCAATAGAAGAATGCTGTTATACAAATTTTGAACAGTATTGGAAAGCTGTCCTGTCTTAAAACGCCGTATCTAGGCAGTTTTTGCTGATATTGCCGTGGTACTGTATTAATTTGTCAAAGTGTTCAGTGTTTACTGGAGCTTGTCATTGCTGTCACATCTGATTAATCGTGTGTTACTACGTTGGGAATTAAAATGTTTGGTTTATTCTTTATCACCTCCAGTCATGTCTGACCAATATGCAAATGTATGTGTTCTTAATAATGTTAAGTCGTATCAATTGTTCACTGAGCTGCTGTACAGTAAAGGCCTTGTCGATAGTTGCCCTGCTTCAGTCTTTCCACACAATTGCTGCTTCTGCGTTCACAAAAGGCCTTATTTGCAAACAAAAACAGGAAGGAAATAGTGTGAGTGGGGATTTCTATAATGCCTACCGCTCGCTTCGTTTTCCGTGCCAATTTTGCAAAGTACTAATGCAAGCAGCAGGGTCTGGCGGAATTGGTTGTCAGGGTGAAATAAAAGCATGAAAAAAGAGTGTTTGTTCAACCACTCGCGTTTATTCAGGGTGGTGCTCACAACTGGGGGTGGGGTTGATGGGTCCCCTGTTATCCATCCATCCTGTATTGGAGCTGCGGCAGCCACTGTAACCTATCTTTCTCAAGTGTCCTCTGTGACAGCTAATTCTCAGGTATTTGGATTTCTTTTGCTTCGGGCAGTGTGCTTCTGCCACAAAAGCTTACTTGTTTGGAGTTACAAGGTCTCAGGCAGGACAAACCTATTACCGTCTTAAAAAGGATGTCTTCTTTTTTTTTGGTCTGTCTAGGTGTGAGTCATGACCCATCTTCAAAAAGTGGCATTGAAAGTAGCATAAGATTTGTTGTAACTCGCATGGGAGCATTGAAAGTCAGTATTACTTGGATAACAGGAGGACAGCGTTTGCAGACTGCTGGATTACACACTTTTTGAACCTGCCATAAACAATCATAACAAAACATAGTCCAAATTCTATACAGCTTGCATGAAAAAAAATCCAAATACACATTTAAGCTAAATATCAAAGACCAACACAATGAATTTTTCAGAGTAAAGAATGCCTGACTGTCTGTAACTATTTCTGTTCACTGGTCATATTCACACGCCTGCATGTTGAGTAATTGTAGGCAATTATATAGCAATTATATCACAGTAAAAAAAAAAAAGAGAATTTGTTGCAGCTCTAAGGCTGGATAGCTCTTTCATTTTAATGACTGTGTGAACCTGCCAGGCATGTTTAGAGAACTGCTACATTAGAATTAATATTCAACAAAAGGAATGGTTGATCACCTTCACATAATATGAAGAAAAAAAGGTCTGCACATTGTTTTAAACTCCAAACAAGCAATGTCTTCAATGTCATCAATTCTCTTGTATGTTTCGGCAAGTAACCACAAGATGACAACCTTAAAAATATAATACTTTTTTTTTTTTTTTTTTTTTTTTAGATCTGTTGCAGTTTTTTTGTCTCACCCCTGAAAAATGTCAAGGTCTGTTTCCCCAACACAGTCTCACTAGAAATCGTGAAACTACCACGGGTGAGTAACCACAACTTACATGCTAAATATAGGCCTACTTTCTGGCTCGACAAAAATAAAAATAACTTTGAAGCTACAAATTGTCCTTGGCACCCAACTTCCATAATGCATTATGAGGCCTGAGCTGCTTGCACTGTTCCCGGCACTCAGAAAAACAGAGCCAGAGAGGGGAACTTCAACAAAATGATTACAGGAATTTGTTTCATCAAACAGCATTTATAGGCTGGTAAACCCAGTTAAAATGATTTTTTTCAATTTAGTATAAATATCTTTGTCATCCAACCAAGATTTGAGAATTTGGAAAAATAGTAAATACATAAGTAAATAAATAAATGATCTATGTATGTTATATATGTTGGCTCATGTCATTTTTCCCTCTGTGTGCTATATTAAAAGCAACCTACAGGCTTTGAAAGTTGCAGTGACAGATGGGTTATAATTCAGAATCAGAAATACTTTATTGATCCCCGAGGGGAACGTCAGTCAAACATACAAAAATCATGGATCCGTGTATGATGATTATTCATGATAAAGCTTGAGGGCCATGCTGTTGAATTTGTTAGTAAGTTTGTTAGGAATAAAAACTGAGGCTGTTTTCTGACTAGGTCTTCCCAGTCTAACCATTTTAATTTAAAATGGCACATTTTAGTTGATCATCCCTTTAATGATTGTAGTTGCATTGTTGCTTATTACTACTTTTGATTGAAAAATAGTCAAATTCGTCCACATTTGAGTGTGACTTTGCGAGTGTTACGGTGTATATCAAATAAAGGACCAGAGGTTTTAATCGCACAGGCGCAAGCTTCATTATGTTTCAACAGGTGGACTCTTGTGCACAGCGGGCCATTTGTGGTTATTCATTCATGGCAGTTTCACAGTTTTGAGAGAGACTGTGTTGCTCTACTTGCAGGAATTCAAACTTGTGTTTTCCCAGGAAGTTCAATAATGATGGCAACTGAGATTTTGCGTTCAGACATTATGGATCTATAAGCAAACAGAACAAAATAATAAGAAAAATAATAGGCCTACCAACTTTGGAGCTCATCATCATATTTTGCTTCAGACGGAGTTATCGCCTGGAGGCAGACGTCTCGGTGTCAATTCTCTCGTTAAAGTGCCCTTTGAATGTTGCTCTGTATTGCTCCTGTTGTGTGTGTGTGTGTGCGTGTGTGTGTGTGTGTGTGTGTGTGTGTGTGTGTGTGTGTTGTCCGCTCTGTTTGCAGACTGAAATTTCTTAAGAACAATGCACAGCCCGAACAAAGCCAAGCGTGGAGCTATAGTGTTTCAACAGGAGATACTACACTCACGTTCTGCACCTTTTAGAGAACATCAGACAACAACAGAGGCGTTTATAAAAGATAAAGGGATATCTCTCCTGTTATCTGATGTTCACGCAGTGTTTCTTTGCTTCATATAATGCTAGAATATGCAGAACGCATATGACCGTGGCTGTAAGGGAGGGTGTAAATGTGTAGGTACATTATAAGGCTGTCTCATCACTTCCTTATCTCAAGATGCAGTCCTGAAAGGAGCTTCTTACATTAAGCCTCTGGGTGCTATCTCACATCTCTCTGTCTCATCTTAAAAAAGCAGATGTGCACACAGATTTAGTCACTCACTCTCACACATGTGCAATCACACCAACACATTTCATTCGTAAACACTCGATATCTACATTATTTTTGAAAGAAATTGCTCAAGTGTACATACTGGCTTTCTGTAACATACACACAAACACACACACACACACTTCATCTTCAACCTGACAGGCAGGGTGTATATAAAACATGACATCTCTGAAGATTCAGGATGTCACGGTACACCATGGGAAATGTGATAGGCGGCAGCGGTTGCAAATGCATGATGGGAGATATGATAGATGACCACATTGTTATAAAGCAACCATGTCTTTTTTGGCTGGTGCTTGACAAAGCTTTGGGACAAAAACATTTCTGATGAATGATTTCATTCTATGACACCCTGATGAGGCCCTGGAGTTGAAAGGTTACATGCAGTAAAATAGCTCATGGCCAGTCTGTGTTGTGCACAACAGCTACTAGACAGGATTACAAAGCAACAGACTGTCTCTGCTCTGTCATTTTGGCTGACAGAAAGAAAACAAAAGTCCTGATTTCTTTGCTTTCTGTTCCTGTCTCAATATTTCTCCTACAAAAATCTGACCTCTGAAAAACAGAAAAAAACGTTTTGTTTTCCACATTGACTTCTGTTTGTTTAGTACTTTTTGTAATGAGCAATCGGCGGCTTGTCTTGATTTTAGGATTCACGTCATTCTTTTTCAAAGAAAAGAGAAGACATGTCAGCTGCAAATTAGAGTGAAGAGGGCATCAGCAACGCTTGAGATGCAAGCTTTTCACAAGGCAAAATACAATAGCCCGGTGCAGCTTGAGCACACCGAGTTCACTCGTGGCCGACTGTCTGCCATCCTTGAAGCATATTCTCATCCATTGAAGCCATTGTTCTGTAAACAGAGCATCTTGTGTGTGCAACACACATGCCAGAGTTTGCTTACGGCCAAAACTGACAGATACTAAATAAAATTTAAAAAAAAAAGAAAACAATACTGGGAAAACAATGAACAAAACAATAAGCTCCTCCATCGCCTTCACATTCCTGCTGTCTCCATGCGTTTCTCCTTTCCCCAACTCACTCCTGCACTCCCTCCTCAGTGCTCATCCTCATCCAATAAGCCACCCTTAAACTCCCCATTAAAGCATGCT
>OMLB01012898.1:30724-53051 GCA_900302555.1 Myripristis jacobus
AAAAAAAAAAAAAAAAAAAAACATCCGCCAAGACTGGAGCCGGAATTTGCCCTAAACAGAGAGCGAGAGCCTTGTGAATTCTATTAAGATGTATGAGAAGACAGTTGCCAAAGCCATTTAATCGCGCTCCCATTCGGCTTAATCCCAGCCAGGCAGATGTATGCCTGTAGGTGAAGCAGGAGAGGGAGATGATGAGTCATGTAGCCAGTCAGTGCACACCGCACCGGGAAGAATAGAAAACAGCGGGAAAAAAAACAAAAAAAAACACCACCACATATCCTCCTCACACTTCTCCGCAGATGAAAAAGTCACTCAGGTGACAAGAGGATGAGTCAATTTTCACGTAAAAAAAAAAAAAAGCTTTTCTCCTTTTGCCGGCTGTCGGTATAAAATATGTGAGCAGACACAAAGGTAATGTGCGTGGGCGTTGGATACAGTAAGCCCTAAATTTAGATTCTGAACCCTTCCTGTCACCTTCCCCCTCTCTCTGTGTCTCTCTCTCATCATTCTCTCACTCTCGCTCTCTCTTTCTGATCCTATTTGTCTTCCTTCCCGTCACTTACTATCACTGGAAACATAAAAACGAGCTGTATAAATCGTGCCATGGACTTTTAAGAGAGGTGCCGCATGTAGCCATAAATTTGCATGATGGACATGTAGGAAAGTCGGTGCAGGCGAGGCTCGCGCTCACAGAATGCGAGCAAGAGAGCAGACACCTGTGGATAAAGCCCCTGACACGCTGTTAACACCTCAGCGTAGTGTGAATGGCAGTTTAACAAACAACTGCAGCCAACAGCAATTTTTCATGATACTTTCTCTACTGTTGTTTCCTGTTCTTTACGCCGAGTCCCATATCCATATTGATTTTGACCCAGTAACCATTTCCGATCCCTGCTGAAAGCCATGCAGCCTTCTCAGCTGAGTCATAATGTTGGCTATGCATCTTGGCCTGAACACCACAGGGGTAAAATGTCTGATCATGCATCTTCTCCAGCAGTCACAAAGCTGTCCCTTTTTTCCCTTGGTAATACCAACATAATAGCGTTTCCACCCTCATCTCAAGCCTGTTAAAATCAAAAAAGTAAAAAGTAACCCCATAGAATCTGCCATCAGCAAAATAGCATAGATTAAATCAGCGGTTTCTATAATCCAAAACAATACAATTTATTTTCTTGAGGTAAATTCATTTTGGCAGGTGCATTGCTTACTTGCCATTTATGCCAGTGAATACGTATAAAAGCAGCGTTTGATGACGATTACGCCTTAGTCATTTAATTCCAGACTGGCTGCATTCTCTGCCCCATGTCTCTTCTTACACGATAATTCACGACATCAGACTATAACAAGAAAGCTGACTGAGCATTTTGTTACATGGGCTAAAACTGATTGCTCTAATGAAACGCTTCGGTTGTGCCCAGCCACCCTACCATTAGATACCCTGAGCACAATGGGCCAGACAGAATGGCGAGGGAGGTAAGTCACATGCTCTGATGAGATGGTGACTCAATAGCAGCCTGTCACGCACAAGCTAATTTCCCAGAGTGTCGTTGCAAATAAGAATTCAATATAAATCGGTAAGTAAGAAGGTGGGTTGGTAAAGTCAATTGAAGGACACTTAATCTGTTCAATTCCACTTTTGGTGATGTACCTTGCATTTGTGGGCTCAATTTTATGGGTAAATGATGTGTTTTCCCATTGTCAAAAAGGAGGAGGTACCAATTTCTCCACTAGCATTAACTTCAATTGATCAGAATGCAATGCAAGTGTAGGATTTGTGTGCTGAGGATGGCTTGTGTTTTCTTCGTCAGGGACACCTCTTGCTCTGCTATTGCAGGTTTAGGGTTTTTGAGAGGCATTGTGGTGAATTTATGCAAAACTGAAGTATAAGTAGACAAGGCAGTTGAGGGAAAGGACATGCACCAAAAACATAACATTTGTGATGAAATAATGGCCTGAATGCATTACAGCCAACATATCAATGATATATAACAGTGTAAAAGTAGGGTAATGCATGTTATGGTAGCAAGGACTCTGGTAAGACAGTGTGCAGAGAGTACTGGAAGCATGCATCAACAAAGTTGTAGCTAATCTGAAACTGGAACAGCAATAAGCATTAACCTCTGGGGTCTAAAAAACACTCAAAAAGATTGTCTAAAAAGTCTTCCCCGGCAAGGATATTCATGACATTTACACGACATTTGGGGGGGAAAATGCACTGCTCTAATTCAACATTTGAGAACATTTATGTAACAAGGTGATGAATTCATAATGTAAGGTACTGTATGACCTGCTTGAATCAAGGCAAGATCACTAGCTTTTAAAGAACAAAGGGTGTTTTCAGAGTGTGTGTGTGTGTGTGTGTGTGTGTGAGAGAGAGAGAGAGAGAGAGAGAGAGAAGTCTACATCACCATCTGTGGTGATGTAGACTTCTCTCTTTCCTCTCCACTTTCTTTTGATGCTTTTATTTCATGTGACCATGGCATTTTCTGAGTTTTTCAACGCTAATGCGTAATACAACACATTTGAAGTGAGTGTTGTCTTTTGAAAAAACATATATTTCACTTGGCAGCCGTGTTCGGTATGGGAAGTAGTGTATAATTAGCTCAGACATTTCTATATACAGTAAACAGATTTGTCTCTCAGAACCTGACGTGGATGTGAGGATTATCTTTTACAAGGTGCTATGTAAACCAGATTAACAGACGTTATTCATACAGCTACAATTTTGAACTTTCAGTGAAGGGAGCAGGTTATCAGGGAATTTATAGCTACTTTAGGCTACTGCTTTGTAAGCTACTTAGACTGTGCTCTCAGCTTGCAATAATATCTTAAAATGTAAACCTCTATCTTTCCACATTCTTGATATCCATTTGGTTCTCACATCGTCATTGTCAGGTGAACACATTGTGGCTCCGAAATGAGAATTTTTCAGAAACAAAGAAGGGAATCACCTTATATTCCCAAGGTCCGATGTTCCCAGGCCCTATTTTCCCTGTTTTTTTCAGACAGAAAACAACCGATTTTCCTTGAATCCCACATACCTTCAGCATTAATCATCTCTATGCTTTTGCTAGTACATGTTCAGTAATATGTGGGTGTTAAAGGTCAAGCTGCTTACAAAAACATTCTCTCATTTAAACACATATTTCAACATTAACAGCGCTGGTATTAGCGTTGGTATGAACAGTAGCCACAGACGTAACCTTAAACATTCCTACATAATAAGTTCTCTTGACATAAGAATAAGAATAGTGTTCATAAGACCAATGTCCTTTGGTATAGTAACAAAAACGCACATTTTGACGTCTGAAATAGTGTTTGAAAATGGTCTATGAAAAAAAAATTACCTTGAGGGAATATTGAGCTGTGGGACCTTGGTAACATAGATCCTGAAACACAGCCTTGTCTTTGTCTTGAGCACCATATATTTCTCAGTTTATCCAGTGGTTTTGAAAGGGTTCCATATCCCCAACGGTCATATTTTCTAAACCCATACAGAACTGTTTCATCTCGAAGTGAAGGTGAAAGATGAAAAAAACTGGAATCGCAAGGATTTCTCATGACAACATGTTTTACAGTGGGAATCTGTGAAATGATAACTAAGGTGAGCACGAGTCCAAAGATTAGACTGCCGGCTTTTGATAATGGATCTTTATTGGCGTCCATTCTCAAGGACGGCAGCAACAACATTGAAAAAAAAAACACAACACCGGCTTCACCTGACCTGCCCATGATTTTGACCGTATCTCTCTAAGACGCCTTGGCAGCAGTCTGTGCACATCTCCCTCAGACGGAAGAAGGGCATCTAATCGGTCAAGGATTTCCATACCTGGCTCCCGCCTCTGGTAATCTGAAGTACATCACACGTCTCGCCAAGCTTTATTTCAAGAGTCAAGAAAACAGATAAGCAAGTGACAGAGATGGAGATAGCGCTAATCCCAAAGTGGAGTGGTCGAAAGGAGTGGCCACTGCACAACGACAAAATAATGAAGCATCCAGGGGGCTAAAGCAAAGCCAGACTGGGGGAAGCAGGGCACGGAGAAAGAGAGGGCATGGGAGGGACGGACAGAGAGGGTGATAGGGACAGGGGAGGTTGGGAGAAAAAGATGAGAGAGATGGGGAGACAAAGAGAGAGTGGGAGAAAGAGATGTGAGCACAGAGGGCAAGATGGGTGAAGGAGAAGAAAGACAAAAGGAAATAATGAAGAGGCCAGAGAAGAGCACTAGACTGTAGGCATGTCTGCTGAAGGAGTCTGGGCCATATCATTTGATCCTTATAATGTACTGTGAGATAACACCGCTCACTTGAGGAGATCCTCAAGTTTCTCCCATACCACCCACTACACACCCACTGTGTCTTTAGATTTGCTGGCCAACCCCCCTCACAATACATTATCTCCTACCCCACACAACTGGATAGTAGTTAGGTAGCTGTTTAGTCAGCTAACAGGCTTGTATCATCCACTCTTTTCATTTGATATATAGCAATGGCAGCACACTGTTGCTCACCCATCATCTGTGACTGCACCCTCACTCACAGCAGTGTGAAACCAGGCGGTGATGACAAGGGCAAAGAATGACAAATCTCTTTAGAGCAGCATCGCTGTGACAGACCTGAATAAAATGTTTGACTATGAACTCCAAATATTTGAACTCCTTGAACTGTTTAATGTGCTCTTGATCTATCTCGCCTCAAAAGTGGACGCACCGTGTGCAAGATAAGAGAAATCAGGCTGCAGTGCTTTTCTTTTTTCTTGGTCTTTCATGGATTTTACTGCCTTTTTGTTATGGCCACGGTTTCTCTGAATCAGAATCAGAATCATAACAAGCTTTAATGGCCAGGTAAGTTTGTTCATATAAGAAATACAGCTTGGTGGGTTGCCCACATAGGTCATATTAAACAACACAACACAACATTCATAGTCTATAAATGTATAAATGTAAAGGATAACTCTTTTTTAGGAGCAGTAACAAAATGGTAACAGATACAGAATTGGAAATCTTAATCTCCTCAGATACACTGTTTCAAAGTCTAGTGGCCGGGACAGCGCAGACATGATCATCTTTAAACTGTAGCCAGAAGGGTAGCATTGGGGAATCATAAAGAGCAGGCTAGCTTATAGTGATAAGAAGGTCAGAGGTGTAGTTGAGAGCCAGACCCATCTGAACTTTAAAAGTAATCAATAAAATTTTAAACTCTATTATTACAGTCACAAGTAGTCAGTGGAGTGGTGCAAGTATCAGAATAATGTGCTTTTTAGTACCAGTTAAAAGTTTAGCAGCTACATTCAGGATGAGCTGTAGTGGAGACATATTCATCGCTAATTCCTGAGTAAAAAGAACTGCAGCAGTATAAGTGTAATATAATGAATGCATGACTGAGATTATCAAGTTGTTATAATAATCAGTGATGTGGAAAGCCATGAAATCTAGAGCTTCCAGCTCTCTGGGCCAGTCATTTCTATCTTTTTGGTGGTGCAAAAAGTTCTGATACATCCAGTTAGCAATATCTTCAAGTCAGTCATGAAGAGAACTCACTTCCATGAAGCTATTGATGGGGCTGCAGCTTAGATAGAAATAGGTGTCATCCACATAAAGTGAAAACTGATATTGAGAGTGTGAATAAGATGGCCCAGTGGCAACATCTCAATAGATAAATAATAGGGCAATATACTGAGCCCTGAGGCACTCCACAAGGCAACCTGGAGCAAGGTCATCACAAACAGACCAGTAAAGCAGGTAGGATTCAAACCAGTCAAAGGCTGTACCTGAGATGTCCACTCATTGCTCAAGATGATCTAGAGTTTAAAACGAACCACTATATCAAACACTGAACTAAGATCTAAGAGAACTGGGGGGTTTTTCTAGCATCAGTTGATAACAGATTGTTTAGCATTTTGAGTAGTCAGTGTTGTTATAAACTCATTTGATTTCAGCCCACAATTGTTCAGAACATTAGCAAGAAAGGGGAGATAAAAAAAAATGGAAATAGATCATAGTACAATCAATAGTATTTTGTGATGGTTTTAGTAAAGGTTGACTGAGTGCATTTTTAAAAGAGAAAGGGAAGGTGCCAGATGTGAGTTAGTGATTTAAAATTTGTATAAGATTCTGGGACTGACTGTATCATAAATCTCCTTCAAGAATGCAAATATTCACATCATCACACTTGAGGCAACACGTGAGCCTGACTTCAAACAGAGTTGAAGTCTTATAGGTCTGGCTTTGGCAAGATAGAAAGCCAAGTGGGTCATTAGTGTAAAGACAAGAATTATGCATCATATGGCCACAATTTCTGTTTGTAAATGCATTCATGCAATGCAACTAGAAGATGATGACTAGGGTTTGGGGCGTGTACATGGTTAAGCTGATTGGAATAACCAAGAATTGGAGGTTGACAGTTTCCATAAAAAAGGTGCAATCATGACCACTGTCTATTTGTCTGCTGTAAACATCGTGATGACATAGCCTATCCTGTTGCAATCTGATTGGCCCGTGTGACAAATTGTCTCATTGTGACCTCTCACAATACAAGAACAATGACAAAAACTTTGAAAATGCTGGAAAATGATCAAATGATTATGACTATTTGGAACCATCTGGAATGCCAAAATTAGCTGTGAGCCTTGCCTAAGCCTTTAGGGGTATCTAGGTGAATGAGCAGCCTTTCACAGGTGAAAAGTGATGAATACGAGGAACAGAACACGTAACTGACAAGTAACCAAGAAACAGGATGTTTCACATCAGTTGAACTTAGTGAAGATGTTAGGGCTATCAAATTTACAAAAACAAACAAACAAAAAAACACAAAAAACCCTACAAAAAAGCCACTTAATGTATTTTTAACACCACAACAGAGCCAAAATGCATCATCACCACTGGGGTCTGAGACATTACATTCAGTTTACATAGTTTAATTGTATCACCCTGATGATAGCAATTAGTGTCTTTTTTTAAACAGTAGAACACGAGGCATGATGCAAAATTTTTAAAAATTTTTTATAAGAATCATACCACTGGTGTCTGATACTGCATTTAACAAGCAGACTGACAGCCTGGACTCCATCACACGAGGGACAAAAATTGTAAACAAATTTAAAATGAATGGGCACTTTTTGAGCTATGTACACATAGTTCTCTTTTGGGCTATGACTGAATGCACTGACAGGAAGCTAGGAAACTCAGGATTATGAAAAAGGAGAAAAATATATACAGAAAAAATATTACTACAGTTGGCATGCTGTCCATGCCACCTTGAGCATTGCTAATATAATTAATCCATCAATTTTCGGCAGTTATTTATGATGCCCTAACAATATCACATAGGCACATACATCACAACTCATTTTTTAATTAGCGTTGAATGGCTTATGTCACAGTGATGGAGGAGGGGACTGGATGGGAATATTAATGTGTAGCCACGGTAGCTGTCACCCATCATGCATCAATTCTGCATCCATCCTCCATTAGCCCTGCTGTAGCCCACTGCAACTTATTCTTTCTCAAATGCATAAAAAAACCTAGTGGATAGGAAAACTGTCATGGCACTCTTGCGTCTCTCTATTAACTAACTGGGGGATGGTGATGCTCTAAAAAGGTGGGAGAATTATACTGATTTTTCCAACAATTCTTCTCAGGTGCAGAGCAATCGTGCAGCAGTAAAGTTGGGTTTAATTAAAGAAGTAAAAAGTGGGACTAATATGGCTACATCTGTTGGAGCAAAAGAGACACCTGCTCAAATTATCTGAGCACAAAATCTCTCCACAGCTGTTGTGCTTTTCCTCATGTCCAGTAAAAGCCTTGTATTTCCATATTTTTCCCGCTGTCAGTATATTTGACAGATGACATTGTCCGCCAGGTATTATTTCATGACCCTGGGAGCAAGCAAAGCCATGGAATATGTATTATAACCTGTCAAAAATCCAACCTGTTCTTTTCTGAAGCATTGAAAAGTTGACTTTCTGGAGATACAAGGATTCTGCAGGATACTCATGTAATATTTATGGAAAGCACAATGGAGTAGAGATTTACAAAGGTGTCAACAGCTAAGCTGCCTGTTGCATAAGCCTATATGTACACACATCAAAGTACAATGTGATAGCTCAATTATCAAGCCAAGCTTAGTTCCAACTGCCAACTTGTTCATTGTTATCCATGCATAGGAATACATATGTGTGGGAGAAAAGAAAAAGAGAATATGCATAATTTTCTTGCATTATACGAAAATGACGCCCAACGCTCACCTCCCCCTCAATCAAAAATATTTTTTTCTCCAACTCCACAAAAAATAGCAATAAAGTAATTGTAGCTAGGGTACTTGTGTATAATAATGTACTCCCCTTTCCTTCTTTCTGCCTACTCTGAAAAGTGTGTCATCACTGCTGCATCAGCTCAATACCAAGGGGAGTCTCTTCTTTTTTCTTATTTTTCCCCCTACCCCTCTGAATGCTCCAATTTTCCAAGAACATCACAATGCTAATCTAATTACCTTGTGAGAGTGTATGTGTTTGTGTGTGCGTGTGTGTTAGGGTGAGAGAGAGAGCGAGAGAGAAAGCTAGGGAGAGTATTTGCATATGCACAGTATATGCTCCAGCGCTCATGTGTACAAGTCCATGTGTGTGTGTGTGTGTGTGCACGCAGATGTCTGTGTGCTTTTCCACAATATTCAAACGTTCCCATGGCACTTATACATCAGGGAAAAATTAAAAGCTCTTCCATAACCACTTCTTCCTGCCTCACCAAGCGTTCAGGCTTACGGAGACTGAGAACTAAGCTCAATAATCAGGCAGGAGAGATTCCCTGCAGACCTGCCAAGCGAACCAAAACCGAGGATCATCTTCTATGACTTCTCTCTCCACGAGGGTTGATATTTAATGCATAGGTGCTGCGGCACTGATGGACGTGAGGGAAAGTCGAAGTTGAAGCCTCGCCAGCTGAATGCAAAGCCGTCAAAACAGGCGCTCTCTGCGAGACATCTCACATCAGGAGAGAAGAGCAAGAAAGAGAAGGAGGAGAAAGGCGAGAAGGCTGAGGAAGGTGGAGGGAACAGAGGCGGGAAAGAAAAGAGAGAAATGTGGAGAAAGACAGTGGAAGATGATAGAAGATGTGAAAACGGTGAGATAAGGGCATGTCATGTGACAAAGGTCATGATTCAAATCCATCACCGGGGTTTCAATCCAGCCTGTCATTCAGGCCAAGGATGCTTAGAGCAATTTATTTTAACCCTTGAGCACTGACTCCTTTAGTTTTCATTTTACATGGTGAGGATGACATTCACATTCAGGTGGCACATCGAGACAATTAAAAATGTGGTTCTGTCCTGTTTCAAGAGAACTATATGTGAACTATGTGGTTCATTAGGATTGAGGATGCAGTCTGAGTGAACTACAGGAAACAGCCCCAAAACACAAAGGCTTATGGGTACAAGGAGATGGATGTTGGCATCTGGCAGCCAGCAGTTGTTCATGCTTGGACTGATGTTCATACTGAGCTATTTCTTCATAATATAGCTGGTTATGTACACCCTAGAAAGGAAATTATAGAAAGAGCGCATATCTCTAACCTGCTGTGATGACAGATGACACCATGCCTCTATAAATGAGGCATTTGAGAGTCCATGTGACTTTTGTTTACAAGCCCTCGCTCGCTTGTAAATGGGTAGTGTTAATCTAAGTGAGCTGAATAGACAGATGTGGCAAAGTCAAATTTTCCACTGTGGTTTGGACCAAAGAAAAGACACTCTCGGAGCGATAAGGCCGTAAATCTTCTTCTTTTCCAACACTCATAGCTGCATCAGTGGACAGTGACCTACATCTATCATGTGCATGCTGTGATATGTTGCCACATAGCTGCGTCGTGTCATATTTTATCTGAACATGGCTGTTGAAAAGGATCATATTGTAGCGTTCATCATGTGCAGCACCGGTTTCAAATGCTCATGGTGCAATATCCTCCGTTCCGCTGCACTTCAGGGAATCAGTATACTGACTCATGGCGCAATCCTGCCTTGAAGCTGTTATCCAGATATTTTCTGAGCAAATAAAATTCAGGTTACATTCAAAAACTTTTCGCGGAGTATCAGTCAAAAAAATAAATAAAATAACACAAAGAAATTGTGAACTTTGTTGCACTGCAAACTCATTGCAACTCACCCAATGCAACTCAAACTTTTGGTGTATGTTTTGCCTTTGCTCATATAGAAGTTTTGATAAGACTTTTGGTATCCCTAAAAAAAAAAATGCCAACCTGCCCTTGCAATGAACATTCACAGATCTATTTTATGCCTGGACATCTCCAACACTTCCAGTATTATTTTAAAATCAGTTAGGCAAATGTCTATACAGGATGTCTTGACTAGCAGCAAGACTGACAACAGCTATTGTGTATTACTCATTCATCAGATCAAAGCATTCACAAAAGGATCAACGTCTGCCGTGTGAAGACATGTTTTCATGCACTTGTTTGAAGCTGGCATCGTGAGGCAACAATCTCAGCAATAGAGATTTCCAGCCCACTCTTTTTCCCTAATCTTTTCCAGGTAAGTGTGACAAAATGCTGACAGGCAGGGGAAAACACACACTTGCTATAATGGAATTCAGGCCAATAGAAATAAACACTGGGCGATCCAACAAAACCTGACAAAGACATTTATGTTTTCAAAACATATTAATGATTAAACGTCTCGGTAAATGAATTTGCATTGAAGCAAGGGGTGTGATTCCATTTCTCTGCTTTTGCCAAGTATAACAAAATCAAGCTGGAGTACATCCAATGGAAGCGATGAGAGCTGCAAACAGAAGATTATCTATGTTCATGACGTGTTGATGGAATGGACGTTGGCTAGGGACAGTTCATTTTGAATTCAGTTCACAACTTGAATTCTCGATAGGTTTGAAATTAGGGTTGGGCGATATGTCAAAAAATTTTCCTAAAGCCCACCGTCAGCCTAACAACCAGTGATTGGCCATATATCCGCCAAGTCTGCGGCGCGAGTGGGGTTTGGGATGGAGAGGAGGACGAATAAAACTCAGGAGAGACTCACTAGCAGGAAATTTCTCCATTCTTGGTTTAGAAGTGCCTGAGATTGTCACTAAAATGACACTAGGCGGCAGTGTTTTTTTGACAGCCATTTTAATTTTAGTCTTAGTCTTAGTCTTCTTGGCGAAAATGCTTATTAGCCTTAGTCACATTTTAGTCATTGCTGTCCTTAATAGCTTTAGTCTAGTCTTAGTCGACGAAAATTTAAAATATTTTAGTCGTGTTTAAGTCATTAGAGAGCAATACACACACATATGTCTTTAAAGTTTAAACTAATTGAATCATGCCAATACAGGTAGACTCTCCCATCAATAGAGATGAAATGCAACCATGCAGTACTTAATGATATACTCAGGATTGTACATTACACACATGTAAAACAGTGGAATCAATAACACAAAGACAGTCAAGAAACAAAACATTCTTTCTTTTCGATCGTGGCTTTATTTCTGAGAACCAGACCTTGAGTGTACTGTGCCACTAGAATTTAGAAGATGCATTTGACTATTAGGATGTAAAACTTAACAGACATCAAAATATACAACCCCAGTCTATATTTACCTGTTTGTTTTAGTGTTTGTTAGTGCAAGTCCATCACCATCACCCGTGCGTTACCGTGTTCATGTGTGCACAGGCTGCCTGGTAGCCTCATTTATACTGTGTCGTAGGACGGATACACGCGGCGAACACGAGCACAATCCGTCTGGGCATGTATATCAGCTGTGTTCGCCGACACCGATCATGGTCGCTAACACGGTGTGAGTTCTGAAAACCCTTCTTTATCCTCCTCCTGTGACTGTGTATCTGCTGCTGCGTTTAACTGTTACACCTGCACTTGCCGCGGCTGTTGCTCTGCATAGATTAACCTACCCTCAAAAGATTCGCTCTGATTGGATTTCTTCCGAACTTGTCCCACAAGTTCTGACTGGATCTCTTCTCCGTTCGTCCCTCCCTAACATTTTCCTCTCGTTTTTATTCGTTGACTAAAGCGTCAGTTATATTTCGTCACAGTCTACGTCATCATATCTGACTTTCTATTTAGTTTTTATTTCGTTTTCGTCTGCGAAAAAGGTTTGTTGACGAATATTTTTCGTCATTGTCATTGAAGGTCAGTCCGACTAAAAGGAGCCTGGTCACATTAGGCTAAAACATTGTTGCTAAATTTGGGTTGACCACCTTCCATGGGTCTTAAGGAGTTGTAGCATTTATTCACTGACAAGTAGCCTAAACTGTACATATTACTCTGCTACGCTCACAGCTGTTCTGCTAACGTCATATTCTGCTCAGGTTGCCAGCCTCTCTGTCTCTTTGTCTTTGTCTCACTCTGTCTTGACCATACAGTCTATGCACACAACCTACACACTGAAATACCCCTTAAAGGAGCTATGCTACTTGTATCATGCAAAAAATCACCTAAACTAAATAAATAAAACAACCAGAGATGCACTCAGCCAATACCCAATAGCCGATATATTCATCCAATAGCCCAAGCTTATTTGAAGTAATAACCTGCCTGGTAGTTTTTCAAAATTTGAATTTTGAAAGGTCACGCCCTTCTGCATCTGATACTGACACCAAAGGCACCCAGTAAAGCCAAAGGCACCCTTTGGCATCAGTATGGGACGCTGGGGACGGTGACAGAGTACAGAGCAAGACTATTTGCAAAGGGAGGTGGTCAGTGTGGATGGCAGTCGTTTAAGACACTTGACCCTTTTGTGTGACAGAAACTGTGTACTGTTTCCAGTTTTGTTGCCTAAGCCTAACTATTCCCTAACCGTAACCAAATGGTTTTGTTTCCCAAATCTAACCATGTGACACTGACTCTTGATAACAATGAGAAAACCTGATGCATCTCATCCTGACGCCGACGAGTGCCTTTGGCGTCGGTATCCAATACAAAGGGGGCATGACCAAGCTGCAGAATTTGACGACCTGGGAATGAGAATGAGTTGCTCATCTTTGATTTAAGAAAGTTCGACAACCCTCAGGGTTATGAAACTTTTCCAAAACTAATAAGATTAACTGAAAAATACAGAGCTGTCCAGCAAAAATGAAGACTGTTACTCTCTGAAAAGTTGACATTGTGGAGTTACATGGTGTTCACTGTACAGCAGCGAGATGTAAAAGCTTTCATGAACTGTCTGCTGGCTATAGGTTCAACTACTATAGGCTTATATGACAGGCAGTAGCAAAACAGACACCCGTACCTGTCCTGTCTTTCTCTGAGGGCTGAGGGAAACAGGATCTTTCCACATGACACCGATGACACCATATTGTCAGCTGTTGTGACAAATCATATAACTCTATCAGAATCATCAGAGTGTTGTGGAGGGAAGATTTGAGTTCAGATGTGGCCACTGGAGAAGCCCCACCTCTTTGGCACTTGATGCACGGCTGCTCAACTTCTTGACTAACAGCATATCGAGATCATCATTCATCCTTCACTATATTATTGAGTTTTCTGAATGATGCTGCTGCAGAGGAACCCAAGACTGACCCCAGAGAGATCAATTTGCAGCTCAATGGAGACGACAGAGTAACAGCCTGATACAGTACGTGCATCAGAAATGGGGGATGCATTTCCCATCAATCAAAGTTCTGTGCTTTCGAGTGAGACCTCATTAAGAAACAGCGTGCGTACGTGTGTGTGCGTGTGTGTGTGTCTGTGTGTGTGCGTGCGTGTGTGTGTGTATGTGTACGTATTTGTCTCTGTGTGTCCTTTGAGGCCTATTGTTCAGCCCATTGGTGATATTGCACACCTTAAATCACCTCATCAACTTTAATACCTTCTGTGAGTTGATACACCCATCACCCTGGTCAAGGAGACACACACACACAGACACACACACACAATCTGCTCATTACTTCAGTCAAGGAGATGTACACACCTTCATTGCACTCACTCACAAACACGTAGTCTTTCTCCCTGATCGCTCACCCCCACACACTCCTCACTGTGCTGGTAATACACTCATCACATCTGCTGAGAACACACACACACACACACACACACACACACACGTATACGCATCTCCTCTATACATTAACACTACATCAAGCTCCATATGTGATGGAGTGTTGAAGCACTTGATCGATAGATAATCCCTGATAGTGACGGCCTCAGAAAAGGTAGTTGGACCCCAGCGGAACACCAGGGGAGGGCAGATAATGACAAACATCCATCTTGGAGTGCAGGGGGGCAGATTGTGTGAGTGTGTGTGCGTATGCGCGCGTGTGTGCGTGTGAGAGAGATGGGGCCGGAGGGTGTGGGATTGCAAAACCACCAGGGCCTATGATATGGTGCGATGCGGTGTGTGCTATAAGTCACGAGTCCGATTTTCATTACGACACCTCCGACAGCTGCGCTCAGTTCGGAGTATCGCTGCTCCCAAGGGTTCTTACTGTGTTAACGATGTTATGTGTAGCTTTTTTAAACATCCATACATCATAATCACATTAACTGTGACATCTTGGTGTAAGTTCTGTAAACAAATGAGGCCATGATGGAGAAGTAGATGGCAACTCCACAGACCTCAGAAGTCCATCATTTGTCTCTGATTTGTCAGTGCACCATTGTAGTAAACATTGCAGTTTATTAAAGGTATGATGGCAACCACACATTTAGTGCCTGTCATATTTCAAAGGCTCTTGGCAGGGTTACATTATGTTTTGCATCGTATCTGTATGCATATCTAGTGTAAAAAAAAAAAAAAAAAAAAAAAAAAGGTGATATCCTGCTCTATGATGTTACATATCCCTTTATTAGTTTATGATTTACTTTATTTTAACAGGAACCTGTGATCGGGAGTTATGCTGTACAACTATACAGACTTTTAGTATGGTGTAAAGTTTCTGCCATTTATACACAGAGTGATTGTGTATTGGCATTGTGTAATGACCTTTGCAATGACATAACATCTTTGGATTGGTCTTTGGTCTTTGGTCTTTGTCACTCACACTAGGGATGCATGCTATATATTGGCACGTCATCAGTATATGGCTGATAAAGGCTTTAAGTATCAGTTTCGGACTGAAAATGAAAATTTCTACCAGCATGACAGGCTAATAAGATTGCCCTTTAATTAAGCCCAAATGCCCGATGCTCCAGTGAATCTGAACGCTCTGAAAAGTGGTGTGGTTTCTGTCTGTATCTGCCAGTGGGGCATCACGGCAAGAGTACGCACAATGATATCTTAATTCCACTGCCGGAGAGAGACTCTGCAGTTAGATGGAAAAAAATATGTGCATATATCGGTATCGGCAGTCGTCCAAAAGAGAGGAAAATATCAACATATTGGCAAATAATCCAATATCGTGCAACCCTAGTTTGTACAGCTTTATTTGATGCAGCTGACTAGGATGTGTGTGTCATAAGTTTTGTTGTTTGTGTATGAAAAAAAAATGCACATTTTCTGTCACCTGTACACAATCAGTGTAATTTTAAAGAAGAAATTGCTTGTCACCTTTGAGCAAAAATGTAACAGACTGGACAAATTATGTCAGTTATCAGCACTGTCATGTTTGTGTTTTGTTTTTGTTTTTTTATGGTAATTTTGCCAATTTTTCAATGTGACATTAATTTGCTCATGTTAAGATGTTCTACACGTGCCACTTTTGAACAGTGCTGTTATTTCATTCAGTGCTCAGTTAATTCAGGTGATTTAGAGGCCACTACACTTGCGCTGACACTTGATCTATCAACTGCTGCCATAAATTTGTAATGTTAATCAGTCCCACTGCAGAATTGTGCTTGTGTCCATGAATTTCACAGATGGAGTTATGACACTGTTTGACCTCTAACAGTAGTTGTGATAATTGCCTGTACACAGGCACTGTAAATCTGACTTGTAGCCTGATGTGAGTCAGCATATTTGATATTTTTCATTACAAATTGAACTTGAAGAAGACATTCAACATGATAGGGCAGTCTGAAATAACATTTAAAAAAGATAATTATTACTGTATTAAGTATGGTAATGACTGTAAAGGACAGGTGTTCTTTATTGGTGGAGTGCCTGATTTATTTTGAGATTCATGAAATCAACTTTATAAATGCAATAAACATCTGCAAAGTATAGTAGCAAAGCAACATAAGTCTTCCTTGAGTAATCGCAGTGCATGTTTGGGAGGCCGGCATGCGATCATTCTGCACCCCAGTAGAAGCGGGACGTTGGCTCATTAGGCTACAAGGGTTAACGTTAGGTCATCCTCCAGGCTATTTTACCCTAGGATTGTTCTCACTATGCGTAGCATGCACTAATTTGCATTCGCAATATGGAAAAGAACAAGCAGGGAATCTGTTATTAGCTGCAGCCAGCTTGCTAAATTGATTCACCTGGGATTTGAAGTCAGGATCTCTGCTGTGGCAAATCTAGCCGTGTTTTACCAACCCAGCTGAAAGTGATGCAGCTGTGTGCTTCACAGTGGCTTTAGAGCAGAGCTCTGCTGCAGTGGCATGTGAGCCACTATCCAAACTGGTGGTTCTGACCGACAAAGTGTTTGAAACTAGTTGATTGTCGCAGTCAAATGGTTAACAGGCTGCATCTCAACAGCACTTGTCTCATCTACCAACCACTCAAAGCACTTTACAGTGTTTGCCCCACATTCACACACTGATGGCACAGGGTGCCATGCAGGGTGCCAAGCTGCTCATCAGGAGCGGTTGGCGGTTCAGTGTCTTGCTCAAGGACACTTCAGCACGCTCTGAAGGAGCTCGGGAGGGATCCCATTACTAGATCGGTGGTTTTCAAAGTGAGGTCAGGAGACCCACAGGGGTCCTTGACGAACTTCCAGGGAGTCCTCATTAAAATGAGGAATAGTTTAATTTCACTTTAATTTTTATTCACAAGAAACTAAGGCTGGCAGATATTTTTAGGTTATATCACTATACATGATATACACTGATACTTAGTGATATATTGCCCAAACTTACCAGAAACTGTTAAATGCAGAAAATGTATGAGGGAACATTTTAACATTTTCTCCTTTCTGGTACGACATCTAAACCACTTAACTCTTTGAAGCCTGCATAAAGTCACTTGATTTTATTGAAAAACATGGAGGAAAAAGCGATTTGCAAATTAGTAAAAATGAGTGTTAAAATCATATACTGTATTCAAAGGTCAGATCAGTGATGCTGGATGAAGATCAGATTTGTTTTGTTCAAATGCATAACTCAAACCAAGCTATATCTCTTGATACATGCCTTCTTATAGAGCAGAAACACTTCAAACAGGGGTCTGTGGCTTATCCAGAGTCAACTCGGGGGTCCACAACATGAAACTTTAAGTTTGAAAACCTTTGTACTCGACTACCTCGTGAGCAACGTAGCAGCTGAAGCATAAAACAACTGTATGTTTTCTTGGCACAGTGTGAACCCACAAGTGCTCTTAATGAACACTTCCACTTTGTACCTGACAGTAACTTCTGCGCCCTTTGGGGCCTGGGGACCAAATCAGTTTTATGGCCACTGGAAAGTCGGTTGCCTCAAAATCAATTAAAATCCTGACACATTTGCAATTAAAAATAGCCTGTTAACTGTGGGGCAAAAAAATCACCTTACTTTCCCCACATGTTTTATGGAAAAATACTCAGGCAGAGAGAGGAATATATTATCACCCTTTTTTATGAACCAGACCCTCCAACTAAATTAAATGATGGCATTAACATCTTATTTAGTGACATGTTGGAATAATATCATTACTTTCCCCAGGGACACGTGGCATAACAACGTCTTTCTGTTTTGTTTCTGTAACATATTAATTTTAGTTATCAGTCAGAAATATTAGTCATTATGTTTTTATTATGTTGTATTATGTTATCACTCACTCTACATTTCAGATTGACATTGAATTAAGCAAAAAAACTCAATCTCATTCCCATCATTAGGTTAGTGTTTAATGGCAGAAAGTTTTTGTTTTGTTTTGTTTTGTTTTGTTTTCCCTGAGTTGTACGTCCCATGTAGTCTTTTTAAATTTTTAAATTTTTATATTTTACATGGCACTGCATAAACATTATTTGGTTTCCTCATTCACAGGAAAAGCAGCTGAGTTGTTATGCTATTTGAAAGTAAGAAGAATGTAATCGCCAATTTGGGGGGGAAAGTACAGTGAGGGCTTCGGCAAATTGCTGCTTCCAGGGAGTAATAAGTAAAATGATTACTTATGGAAAAAATAATGCATAATATATGCATTTCCTGAGAGAGGAGCCCAGCATAGTTTGATGGTATTGGAAATACTGCATCAGAACTGGACCACTCAGGGCTACAAATTTAGCATTTTTATCTTTCATTCATTTGTGGAGAGTCCGCATGTTAACAACCGGCAGCCTGCTCCCGGTTTCCAATTACATATAAGGAACTCCATTACACATACCAGAGATCACAAGATGGTCACACTTGGCTTCACTGCTAGGAAGCCAGTCGTACTGGGAAATTTAATCTATAACGAACATTTCAATTTTCCCATCATTAGCTCCCGGTGATTTTAATTAAGCATAAGCCATACGTCTCAATTTTTTTTTCCCATTTCTATGCTGCCGTTTTTTGCACACTAAAGAGCTGCGTCTGAGAAGACATTCACAGCACTGCATAAAAACACACTATGCAGAGCAAATACAAATTGCAGCATATTGGTTTCAGCACATGCATGTGATATGACATCTGGCGTCGGCATTTTACAGTTTGGAAATGTTCTCGGCTAGTATTACTCAAACCGCCTGCTTATCAGTGGGCCATATGATACTCCTGCACTGTTTTTATACTGTAGTCAGTGGAAAACAGACCTGGATACATAATGTTGCAAAGCGCCACCATTTTCAAATCAAAATGTTGCATTAGAACCAGAGGTGTAGCAGAGGACAAACCCTCCTAAGCTCAGTTTGGAGTAGAATTCATTCATATTTTTCCCTTGACATATATATTTCCGATCAAAGTGTAAACCGGTGGCACTTTTTTGGGCGAAAACTAAGCAATGGGCCTTTGTTGTCAAAAAACTACAACCTGATCTCAGTTATGGGCAAGCTTTACTTTTGATATGAACTACAGTATAAGAGCAAAAGCTAGATACAAAATACAAGAAGCTATATTGATGTAAAAAGGCCATTGACAAATACATAATAATGATGGAAAAACAGAGAAAAAAAACGACTCGGTAGAAGATTAGTAGTATATTAAAATTTGGGTTTTCATCAACTAAAACCACCTGAGATTTTTGCTTTTGACTAAAATGTGTCTAAGCTTTAGTCACATCTTAGTCAAAAGACCGAAAATATGGCAAGAATAGATCAGAGTATAAAAGTATTATTGATTTTGCGGCTGGTGTGATGATATCTGACTGGAGTTCTGCTTTACCCACCTTTTTTTCTTAACTGCTTACAGCTACATCACAGATTAGAGGACCTGGATGCGCCTCATGAATAATGCGCATTTCTCCACCAACTAAACATTCAGATGTTTTTCCAATGATCTCACAAGCTGTAATTTTCCCGTGCTGCGATTCAGACTGGAAGTTAATAAAAACGATGGGGAAAAAAATAAAAAGAAAAGGAGATGGCCGGTGGTGGCGGTGAGGGTCTCGTGATTCACAAGCTTTATTTTCTCATTCTGGGCCAGCCACTGGAAATTCCATGTACAGCAACAGAGTTTAATATGATATTGCTCTCAATCTCGGGGAGCAAATCTTCTCTCTCGTAAAAATCAATACCTTCATTTTTTTTTTCACGCTTTTCGTTGTCTCGCCCTCTCTTCCTCTCTCCTCTATCTCCGCCCCTCCGCTCCAGCGTTCTGGCTCCATCCTTCCTCACCCTTACTGTGACCCAGAAGAAAGGATAGTGGTTTCGTCTCCATCCATGTCAATGGCCTCTCCCTCTCTCTCTCTCTCGGCTGTGTAATCAGTGCTGTACCGACCCTCTGTCCACCCCAGCAGACTCGTCCTATCTTCTCCCTGAGTAATGGGCTCCAGCTTGAGCTCTCTGGTGACCTGCAGGGCCCTCCAAACACACCCATCTTCCCCCTCTATTCTTTTTTTCTCTTGGCGGCCAATTAAAAAGCGGGGACGGTGGTGACAGGGGCCCCGCTGGTGCAACTGATTGGATGAGCCCCAACCTGTTACCGGCCGTGGTGTGAATCTGGTTCGTCCGTCTCCTTTGATCTCCGCCGACTTTCCCCGCATCCAATAAATCATTTTCTCTGCGAGTGGAGCCTCTTTGACCGAGGCAATCAAGAAATTCCACTTTATCTGCCGCTGATATCAAAGTGAGCCTCGCCGTTAAAACATTAAATGGTGATTTTGAGATGACCCCGGGATAGACTTGGCGGCTCGACGGGTTGGGTCCGAGATGATTTATTGTGTGTGTGGGTGTGTTTGTGACCCACAGCACAGCGCAATCACGCAGAGGAAAATACATTTACACATCCCGCTATGCCCCTGACAGTAAGCTTAGTTGTCAGCTAAATCACTTTAGACGAATTGTAGATCGCCCCCTATGCCAGTATATCAAATGAAGCAGCTGTGAAGCAGGTGTGATTGAGATTCAATACATGAAGCTGCCATCGACCCGATACAGGAAGCAGCAGTTGATATTTAGTGCTGAAGCAAGGATGTAGTGATACATAAAAAGGTGGGTGAGCTGAAGGTGGGTGATCAGCCCAAACTATCCCAATCAGCAGCACAACAACAAAGAAATCAAGTCAAGTCAAGGGTCCGAGTATTGATTTATGTTGGCGTGTTTTTTTTTTGAAAGAACTGTAAAGAGCCATACAAGTGATTTTGAATGACTGGCCCATTTACTACAGTTTCCCACAATTCACATTGCAACAAATCATTTTGCAAATCATACAGGGAAACTAAGGAGTTCACAACATATAATCAAAATTCCTCCATTTTCAAATGTGAATTTTTGGTTATAATGTTCTGCTTCTGCGCCTGACAAAGTTGTCACCATTCATAAACCACAGAACTGATAACTGGACAGCGTTTCTCCAGGGACTATTTTCCCTGACTTTTCCATTTGACTTTACCCAATTTCAAGTCATCAAAACACAATAATGTTGCTGTTTTTAGGACTTTATTACAGTGATGGCATACTGGTGTGAAGAAAGCTTGAAGTCTCTGAAAGTTAATTTTCATATCACAGTGGAGAACAATGGCTGGGTAAAAGGGAGGAAACATGATATTGGAGTTCTAAAATACGACTGCTTGCTTTGGGAAGAGATTAGCAGGTTACAACCTTAAAACTCTATCCCTCAAATGAAAAGGTCAGTAAACTGAGTTTATGTGGGCTCACTGTCCAATATTTCCAAAAGCAGTGGCTCTCAATCCTGGTCGTCATCGCCCAGAGTCCTGTTGGTTTTCTGCCAGCTAGCTAATTGTGGTTAATTGCATTCACATGGTATCCCAGGTGTAAATCAGTCTAATTAGATGACTGGAGTGAAAACCAGCTGTGTGTATGTGGCTGCAGGTATGCAATTGCAGATTATGGTTTGGAATGTTTCACAACTTTAATAAAATTTATATGGAGAGTAAAAAAGCTGTATCCGGGGAAGAGAACACCACCACATAATGTATACAAATGATAGCAGATGTACCGGGAAGACATCCCAGATCAGGGCTTCAGTGAAATGTATCCTGCATTATAAAGAAACCTTAACAGAAAAGCGAACTGAGGCTCTCTGAAGAAAGTGAGCCACGAGCTCCATCACTTCAGATCAGAGGGAATCCACATCATGGCTAAATGCAACACAACTCAGTGCTTTCATCACCTAATTTAGCTGGGGAGCCATGACCTCTCTATCCATCACACTGCATTTGCCAAGCCAGTCTGCACACACAAATGCATGCAAGTGCACGCACGCACACACACACACACACACACACACACACACATACACATAGACACACACATTGCATGCTCATATACACACATGCAAGCACTCGCACATATACACACTTGGAGGCAAAGTTCATTGTTTGGGTGCTTGGTACAGATGCACACACACACACACACACACACACACACACACACACACACACAGGCTCACAAACCACATACATTTCTAAGTCAAATTTGATGCAGCCAGCAACAGTAAATACCAGTTCATGTACTACTAGTTCAAGTGTACAAGTGCATTTATATAAATTTACACAATCATACATAAATGCACGCGCGTGCACACACACACACACACACACACACACACACACACACACACACACACACACACACACACAGGCACAGGAAGGAGGGAGGGAGTAAGTAAATGAAAGACAGAGACACATACTGTAGACAGCAAG